>CAWUFW010020528.1:0-148728 GCA_963921515.1 Calotriton arnoldi
TGAGAAATTACCGTGAAATTGCCGCTGGATCACTAACTCACTGAATGCGGTCCGATACCTGCTTTCAGGCGCTATATTTTGGCAGAAAAATCCAATTGAGATATCAAGTGTTGTTTTATATTTTTGTCGCACAATGTTATTCATTAATGCGGCACTGTGTGCATTTTGAACTGCAAATGTCTTTGTGCAAGTGTTTAAATGTCTGTAGTCTAAAACTAGACGATATGTGTTGTCAGGTTTGGCTACTAGGAACAAAGGATTGTACATAGGTGAAGTGCAATTTTCTATCACCCCCTGGTACTCAAGTTGATCTAGGATCTCCCTGACTTGTTTTTTAGCTTCCTGCTTTATAGGGTATTGCCTTTGGGCATTTGGGGAAACTTTTAACGGGATCACGTTGTGGGTTGAATCCTCATCCCAACCAGCATTATTTTTGTACAATGCTGGAGCTAGCGCAACCGCCCACTCCTGCGCTTATGCATGTTTAAGATGTATGGGAACAAGGTCGGATAATGCTGGAAAAATTACCTTTTCTCCCTTTGGGCACTCCATGACGAATGCTGGCGGCCAGTCTTGCTCTGCTAATAGGATGTCATAACCAGATGACAAATTTTCCCAAAATAGACCTTTAATTTTTCTGTGCTTGTCCCCCTCCATCCGGAGTGTTATCTCATGTAACTTATGTGTGGCGCTTACCCGAGTATCAGGTGTTTCCACCATGATATACTCACTCAACTCCGCTATCACCAGAAATTCCTTCAGGTTCTGGCGATCTATCGTTACTTCTGCCGCGCTGTCTAGCATCGTCAGAGCCCATTCCCCGTTCAGAAGCTGTGTCCTCAGAATTCTGGGCATGTCTGATCTTGAGACCTGCTACCTTCTTCTTTTTGAACTGAGGTTTAGATTTTTGTTTATCTTTTTTTTTAGGTGCGTAGTCCGCAGCGCGTTGTGTGTCTCTGGACTTTGTACGCTCCTCTTGTCTGCGTTCTGATCGTCCTTCCCTCTCGGAGTTTCTTGACGAACCCTGAAAGGAACGAGAGGAACGAGTATCAGTATCCTGATACCTGTCAGGTTTTTTAATATTATCCCTATTCCTGAGGTTATACCTCCTTTCAGAGAGCTCCTGTTGAGGAGACCTACCTCTGGATTGAGATCTGCTGTCTTTAGACTTTTGTTGTTTTTTATTTGCCCACTTCTTTTTAGAAGAAGTAGGTGTCTGCTTTTTAGTGTCCTTTTCAGGACTGCCCACCAGTTGTGGTTTTAATGCTTTTCCACCTAGACTGTCTCTGCCTAGTTCTGCATATGCAGTTTCAATTATTTTGGGTAGTTCGTGTTGTTGTTCTACTGGACTGAACTCCCTTAGGCGTTGGAGGATCGCCGCTGAAGCTGCTTCCCCCTTAATGTTAGCTAGTACTATGGCTGATACCTGGTCAAAGTTATTTAGTAACTTCATCCCTAAGTTAAGGGCAGGTTCTGCTCCGTACTCATTTTGTATCTGTCTCAATACATCAGGTATTACTGCTAAGGACGGGATACCATGTGTTCTGGTATATATGGCAGCAAAGACTGAACCCCAAGAGGTGCAATCCTCTAGTTGTGGTGTGATCCCCATGGGCAAGCAGATTGTTAGAATTCTGTGTTTTTCATAGGTGGTAGTATTCGGAAATACTGCCTCAAGCTGAGTTATTTTCTGAGCTATCCAGAATGGTATTTGTTCACTTTTGGCTGGCATTTTGCCCATTACCGCGTGTAATGTTTGTGGAGTAATTTTATTAACTGTACTCTGGACTGGAGTATATTGTGCTGCATCTGGTGCAGGCTGAACTGTTAAAGTCCTCATCACAAATTGTGTGAGGTTTCTGTAGATTTTAATTAAATCTCTGTGTTGTACGAGTAAGTCTGGCTGTGGCATTGTGCCAATGTCAGGATGTGGTGTGTATGCCGCTAATATGGGCCATGTGGCTCCTGCTCCTCCGAGCGGGCCTAATCTTGCTCTTCCTCGTACGTGGGGTAGGGTGCCTTTAAACCAGTAATTATGCTCCTGGTAAGTGAGCAGAACCTCTAACTCCTCAAAAGGAGTATAGTCCGCTGGTGTTTCATCTTCTAGGTAGTAGTAGTGAAATACATCTGTAACTGGATTCGCTGCTGGGAATGTAATAGAACACCTCTGTATTATTGGATTCGTGTGCCTCAATCACGAAAATTACTTTACCACCCCTGGCTCTTAAGCCATGTTCTAGAAGTTTTATGGTGACTGCCCTTCTGAAATTTGGTGCAATTTGTATTGCATCTTCAGGGTCTTCTTCTCCTAAACCGAAGAGGTCTGTTTCAACTCTCCTTGTTTCTTCTGCTTGTTCAACCATTTTTAAGTGGAAGAAGGTTGTTTAAGGAATTTTTAAGATAAGGTGTAAATGCACAATTGTAGGAACTAAATGTCCTTCAAGCTTGAATAACCAACAGCCAATAAATAGTATTCTCGTACTACTCAGCTGCGGCGGATTTTGTGCCCACCCACTCCAGACGTCTCTGGGGTTTTGTGAGTAGGTTCTCTGAGAATAGCACGACTGGACTACTCAGATTCTACTGTTAAGTAAGTACCCAACCAACGTTGGCGGCGCCATGTCGTGTAGTTCCTATAGTACCCCTGCAGGACCTGCGTGTTTGGATAACATATACTGTGGGCTTGGTGGTAGACTGACTCTGAGCACCCCCACCGTATATATTAGCCTGGTTTGCATTAGCTAGCTCACAGTGCCACTAGAATCTCCTCCTCTCGGGGAGAGATTGGTTTCTGGCAACCTTAGATCATGACAACCCAAATTCCTCAGAATCGTGTAAACAATGTACTACCTTTCGCTCAGTCACTCGTGCTTACTTATTCGGTTTGTCTCAGAGAGTTACACAGAATAAACAGTCGGGCGTTTCAATAAGTATTTATTGAACAGTTGTTATTCTAGTGTAAAATATATGTGCTGCGGCAATCAGCAGACAATAGCAGAAATATATTATCAGCAGTACGATAAAAGCAAAGGGATAGAACAGTTCTACCATATTGCGATAATCATGAATACATACATGAATATAAAAGCATTATGCAAGTGCGCGTACTCCTACAATGCCTAACTAGATGTACCTGAGTGTACCTAGCATATGTGTAGGTCTAAAATCTAAGAGCCGAGAATCCTTCTAGGATTTAGTCGAAACCCCATACCTGAATAGAGAGAGTGTGGGACCCCGTCCTGGTCTCGAGTTGGACACCCTGTCAGGGCTGTGTCAGACCTCTGTCAGCTGGAGCGACTGCATGCAGGAGCCTCAGCGTCTCTGGTCAGTGTGTCAGCATGGACGTCTCGGTTCCCTCTGTCTTACCGGGGCAAGATGTGATATATTTATACCCTAAAGAGTCTCGGTCCTTAATATGGATTGTATTGGTCTGCCGTTAGACATGAGGAAGATGTCAGGGGTGAACTTTGTACATACATATTATGCAGGTGGTGTATTCCTAGAGAGCCATGCATAACTGATGAGTACAGTGTGGGCCTGTGTTTGGGAAAAACCCTGCTGTATTCAAAACCACAGGATAGATAACGTTCAGCCCTCAGAGCTCGTTGTGTACTAGCTGGGACCAATGTAGGTGAAAGATCATGCCTATATAAGGAATCATGACTATAATAGGACATGTACGGTTATGACCGTAATAGGGCATATGCGGCTATGACCATAATAGGGCAAGTACGAATATGACCATATTAGGGCAAATACGAGTATGTCCATTTTAGGGCATGTATGAACTGGCCTACATTAGGGCCTCTATGCGGGATATAACAGCATTGTAAATGACAATGCTTTTTATTTATGTTTTGGTTTTTAGAACATAAATGAAACGCATGGTCATTTACAATGCCAACTAGCTACAACTTGTGTAAATGCGAGACCTACTGCTTTGCAAATGCTTGTTTTTCTTTTTCCTTCCTGTTTAAGCACCAGAGGCCGTCTTTTTCAGCTGGCCCCCTTTTGTATTTCCCCTTCCTCAGTGTTCCTCTCTCCATCTATGTTGCTACCCCCCCCCCTGCCTCGTCAGCTTGCCTACGGAAATGTTCTCTGTAAATACCACGCCCAATCATACTTGCAGTTCGCACCTACAACACATCTCCGTGGTTAATACAAATGTTTTTCATTATGAACAAAGCCAGAACGATTCTTTGCCAGTTCCTGTTTCACAGATGTGCATTGGAAACCATCAAAAACAAGAGTATGGGCAAGTTTTTTCCGATCAAGCAAGTAACCTCCCAGCAGGCAATATTGTAGTCGAAAGGGGAATTGTTAATGTGTTTGAAAACAAGAAATTCGAGTGTTTTTATGTGACAGTAAGGCAATGGTAAAAAAAGAAATTGCTTTCTCCCCTCCCTGTACGCGACCATATTAAATTGGGTGTGTACTGGGGGCCAGTGGTGAAGGCAGAACCCTGCTCTGAATCCATTCTTTAAAATAGTTACACCGGGAGAGAGATTAGTGCAGATATTTGAAAGTAACCCAGCCCTTTATGTCAGTGTGATGCTGCTTTTATTTCGCGACCAACACATGGCCAAATTAGCAGTTCAAACTCCCCTGGTTCAAGAGTGGCCAAGTCCACTCCACTCACTCCGCAGGAAAACTTCCCAGTTGGAAAACGCAAGGAGAGCCTCTGTTCCTGTAACAGCAGCTCATTATGGCACTCAGTGGGAAGGGCAACACAGAAGACAAATCATGACCACGGGCATGACCATATCCATGGCACCAGCCTTGCCAACCAGCTCGACTGTATTAACCATAGCAATGCCAGTCAAGTGCCTGCTCACCCTTCCTCCTCTTGCGCTCATTGGGGCAGATTTACAAGCCCCTTGCGACACATTTGCGCCGCCGTTGTGTCACTTCTGTGACGTAGCGGCGTCGTAAACAATGCGCCACGTTGTGACATATTTACAACGTGACGCATCTAGAAAGATGTGTCACGTTGTAAAGCCCTGCGCTACATTATACCTGCGTCAGGTATAATGTATGCAGGGTGGGTGTTCCGTCGCAAGAAAGCCTCGTAAAAGTGACGCAGTGAAGTCTACAACATTTCACTGAGTCACTTTTACGACGCCGCTGCGTCAAAACCTTACGCCTGCTTGAAGCAGGCGTAAGGAGTGACGCAGCACAATAAGTATAGGCCGCCCCTGAGCATTGCTGGAGTTGCGTCGCGCTTGCAACACGACTCCAGCAATGCGCTGCCCTTACGACAAAAGATGCGACACGCATCTGTCTATTCTTGCGCCACGGTGCGCCGCATTGTGAATGCGACGCATCCGTGGTGGCGCAAGGGTATTTTTGCGTGTCGCATCTTTACTGGCACATCCCTGCTAATATGCAGAGATGCACCAGTCCTTGTAAATCTGCCCCATTATGTTTTGCCCCCGATTATTTTAAGTGCAACATTTAATGGGAAGCGGATTTCATTGCCTTCCTCGGCTGCTCATCATGAGCTAGCATGCAATCAGCAAAGAATGATCAAATTGATTGAAATATGTCAGAGTGACTGAGCAAATGAGAACGGACACATTGCTTAAAATATTTCATAATGGTGGGGTAAAAAAAAGGATTATTAAGTTGCTGTTTTGAGACCAGCGTGACCAGGCTGTGACATACTCGAGTGGGCCTACATTCTGTTGTCTGTATGTTTTGCTAAAAGCTAGCTCGGTTGTGTGCCTGCTGCTGTCCTGGGGTTTGAATACGCTCTTTACCTTTCTGCAGCTTATAAAATAAGCACCTCGAGTTTGATAAAAATGCCCATTGTTCAGGTATCGCTACAGCTCTGCGTATGCAATGCAGTATATACACGGTCAGCATTAATAGAAAACAGCTATTACTAAAGTAAAAAAAAAACAGAAAACGACACCGAGCACGGTGTCCCTGAAACGGGCGCCACGCTCAGTATTGCATTTAAAAAAATAAATAAATAAACAGAGCACGGTGTCCCTGAAGCAGGCACTGCGCTCAACATCAAAGTTTAAAAAAAAAAAAAATTAAACTGAGCGCGGTGTCCCTAAAGCTGGCGCTGCGCTCAGCATGCAAATACAACAAAAAGCAGCCAACATTGTCCCTATAAGTGTTCATAAACAAAATAGTGCTCACCCACTAGATAAAGCCGACCATGTAACAAGCCCAGTAAAAGGTCCAGTCCTTATGGGCGGTAACAAATGGCGACAAGGCGGTACTAAGGCGGGACTAACAAGCCTCATAATCAATCGGAAGCCAGCGTTTGCGAAAGACAATGACACAAAGCCAATGACAAATATGGGCGGAGAGTGGGCGGGCCTGCTAGTGCATACCCTAATATAGCATGCCTCGCAGACCTAAAAGGCTTGACCTAAAAACGAGGTACATTTGGTCCTTTTTACAAAACACTGTGACAACACGATGACAATGGGACGATATGTTGTAAGAGCACTTCCGGTTCCTGACACGCCTGACCGGACATAAAAACACTCGTAATTTACACTGACCTGATTCCAGCCAGGAGAGGAAAGGAATTTGTAGGTAAACCCTCCGGTGGCCCTCTCACTGGTATGTAAGTTTTTTATCGTGGGATTTCTTCCTCATACTTTGTGAATGTGCAGCGAAGTAATTTAAAATTAAAACAAACACCTCCGTTCCTCAACCATCATGGTGTACTTAACTGACCACGCCACCCCAGTTCAGGTCTGGACTGTTCCCATGAGGCACAGGGTCAAGACTGATTTGCATATGGCTATGTCTGAACTGGGGTGGCGTGGTGAAGCAAAATAACGATGGATTAAACCCAGATCTGTGACTGGGGGTGAATGTTTGCCAATGTGCAGCATTCCGTCCATCATCTTGTGTGTTTTGCATTTCGCCCTATGTGGGAAGGGTATGCCCAGACGTGGGTCCCGTGCTCACTACGCCACTGGAGTCAAGCTATCCTGGCTGATGAAGGCTGATAGCCTGAAACCGGTCCTAGGATGCTTGATTCCGGTCCAGGAAGACATGGCTTGGCAGTTCGGTCTGGACTGTTCCCATGAGGCACAGGGTCAAGACTGATTTGCATATGGCTATGTCTGAACTGGGGTGGCGTGGTGAAGCAAAATAACAATGGATTAAACCCAGATCTGTGACTGGGAGTGAATGTTTGCCAATGTGCAGCATTCCGTCCATTATCTTGTGTGTTTTGCATTTCGCCCTATGTGGGAAGGGTATGCCCAGACGTGGGTCCCGTGCTCACTACGCCACTGGAGTCAAGCTATCCTGGCTGATGAAGGCTGATAGCCTGAAACCGGTCCTAGGATGCTTGATTCCGGTCCAGGGAAGACATGGCTTGGCAGTTCGGTCTGCACTGTTCCCATGAGGCACAGGGTCAAGACTGATTTGCATATGGCTATGTCTGAACTGGGGTGGCGTGGTGAAGCAAAATAACGATGGATTAAACCCAGATCTGTGACTGGGGGTGAATGTTTGCCAATGTGCAGCATTCCGTCCATCATCTTGTGTGTTTTGCATTTCGCCCTATGTGGGAAGGGTATGCCCAGACGTGGGTCCCGTGCTCACTACGCCACTGGAGTCAAGCTATGCTGGCTGATGAAGGCTGATAGCCTGAAACCGGTCCTAGGATGCTTGATTCCGGTCCAGGGAGGACATGGCTTGGCAGTTCGGTCTGGACTGTTCCCATGAGGCACAGGGTCAAGACTGATTTGCATATGGCTATGTCTGAACTGGGGTGGCGTGGTGAAGCAAAATAACGATGGATTAAACCCAGATCTGTGACTGGGGGTGAATGTTTGCCAATGTGCAGCATTCCGTCCATCATCTTGTGTGTTTTGTACTTAACTGATGCCCCTCCATCTTATTAACACAGAGGAACATTAGGCCTCACTTTTATGCTCTCCGAGAAAAGTTTAGAAAAAGGGTTTTTTCCATGCTTTTTTGCAGTCAATCATCTAATCACTCCGCATGACCTTTATAACCTTTTTAATACATATTGACAAGAACCCTCAAGGGCACATACCTCGTTGTGTATTTGCGCGAATAGAAGTATCCAAAAAAAGGGATTTCAATAAAGACTCAGGGGCCGATTCTGATTCAGGCCGGAAAAAATACCGACCGACTCGGTACAGGAATTTAGTCCGACCGACTCGGACCGGCGCCGTACGACCCGGGTAGTATGATGAAATGCATGTGAAATCCGACCGACTCGGACGGAATACAAAACAACCGACCGAGCCGGACGTAAACAAGCCATCCGGCCGGGAAATCACGCGAAACGAACCGACCGACACGCACCCGGATTGAACCCGAACGAAACGTACCCGCGAACTCCGACCCGCGTAGTACGATGCTGTGTGTGCAAAACACGACCGACTCGCCCGGAGCACAAGCCGTACGACCGACACGCATACAAAACCCAGCCGAAGCAACCCAATACTCCGCGACCGACTCGTACGCCGCATATGAAACCTAGCTGACACACAGCGGGAACGAGTCGGACAAGATCGCACCAGACCAGGCCACAAATCCCTACCATGATCCTTTGCAAATTCCACTGACCTTCCAGCACAGAACACCATCACACAGCAACCACAGACACACTCACTGCTCATACATCACACAAGCCACACACCATTACCACACCTACAAATAGCACCCTCACACAAACCCAGCTAAACCTACACTCACACCCCCCCACTTGCACACACACACACATCAATCACCACCACCACCCATCACCATGCCCCCAAAGAAGAATCATAAGTTCCTAGACAGTGAATTGGAAGTCATGGTAGATGAGATCCTCAGGGTAGAGCCACAGTTGTTTGGTACATTGGTACAACAGACCCCCATGTCGCAGAAAACCAAGATGTGGGCGAGGATTGTCGACAGGGTGAACGCACAATCACCATGTTTGCACACAAAGGAAGACATCCAGAACAGGTGGTATGATGTGCGCAGGAGGGTCAGGGACCTACTCAAAAAGGACTACCTCCTCAGCCAGCACACCGGCAGTGGCCCGCCTGCAAAACCAGTATACCTCAGGCCCTGGGAGGAGAAGGTGCGGGCCATCCTACCACCAGTGAGCATATACGGACTAACAGACATCCCAGAGCCTGGTGAGTACACAACTAATATACACAATATGGTGTGACAACACACACACATCACAGTCAAGGGGATAGGCAAACCATGCACCCTTAGCAAATACACAGCAACCAAAAGATATTCATCCCAAGATGTGAATGCTAGTCAGACAAACACAATACCTGCCATCTCATAGTGATATGTAACTGTGTCATGACATGTACAAACCTAACAACAAATACAGCAAGGCAGTGGCACAAATAGAACCAACAAACACTCCCAGATATTTACCCACCACTAGAACACCACCTCACAGGGAAGCTCACTGAAAGGAAGGAATTCTGTGTATGCTGGTGAAGTCAGTGTAGCCAATAGCATGATGGGAGTGGTAGTCACAGATATTGGTCACACCCACAATTGGCCCATCAACACCACTCTGAACCATGCTCACATCACAGGGAGTGGAAAACAACTGACAAGATGGCTGACACTGGGTACTGCTGTGGGGAGCACAAGGCCCTGATGGGAACTGGGCACCAACAAACAACAGGACCACACTGTCAGCCATCTTGCCATTGCTGTCACGCTCACACACAGTGAAGTCCACTCAAAAGGAAGGAAGTATGGGCATGCTGGGAAGGGGGTGGAGGCAATAGCATGATGGGAGTTGTAGGCACAGATATTGGTCAGCCTCACAATTGGCCCATCAACACCACTCTGAACCATGCTCACATCACAGGGAGTGGAAAACAACTGACAAGATGGCTGACACTGGGTACTGCTGGGGGAGCACAAGGCCCTGCTGGGAACTGTGCAACAACCAACAGCAGGACACCACTGACTGACATCCTGAAAGACAACTTGCACTCCCTGCAATGGAAGCACGTTCCATGGTGGGATATCTGGCTGGGTGGGAAGGAGGACACACAGCACTGACCATAGTTACAAGCACCTCCCCTCACACACCCCCTCAACACTAACTCCACATAACCCACCTGGGAGAATGCAATGCCTCACATCCTAACTGAAGATCCCACAAAGAACCACCACCCTGGGTTATGCTGTGTAAAGCACAGGGACACTCTTGGGACTTGTAGCCAAACAACTGCCAGGACAACACTCCCAGCCATCCTGTCAGCACAGGCACCCCACCCCACAAGGAAGCAGAGTCAAAAGGAAGGAAGGATGGGCATGCTGGGAAGGGGGGTGGAGGCAATAGCATGATGGGAGTGGTAATCACAGATATTGGTCAGCCTCACAATTGGCCCATCAACACCACCCTGAACCATGCTCACATCACAGGGAGTGGAAAAGGACTCACAAGATGGCTGACACTGGGTACTGCTGGGGGAGCACAAGGCCCTGCTGGGAACTGTGCAACAACCAACAGCAGGACACCACTGACTGACATCCTGAAAGACAACTTGCACTCCCTGCAATGGAAGAACGTTCCATGGTGGGATATCTGGCTGGGTGGGAAGGAGGACTCACAGCACTGACCATAGTTACAAGCACCTCCCCTTACACACCCCTCAACACTAACTCCACATAACCCACCTGGGAGAATGCAATGCCTCACATCCTAACTGAAGATCCCACAAAGAACCACCACCCTGGGTTATGCTGTGTGAAGCACAGGGACACTCTTGGGACTTGTAGCCAAACAACTGCCAGGACAACACTCCCAGCCATCCTGTCAGCACAGGCACCCCACTCCACAGGGAAGCAGAGTCAAAATGAAGGAAGGATGGGCATGCTGGGAAGGGGGGTGGAGGCAATAGCATGATGGGAGTGGTAGTCACAGATATTGGTCAGCCTCACAATTGGCCCATCAACACCACCCTGAACCATGCTCACATCACAGGGAGTGGAAAAGGACTCACAAGATGGCTGACACTGGGTACTGCTGGGTGGAGCACAAGGCCCTGCTGGAAACTGTGCAACAACCAACAGCAGGACACCACTGACTGACATCCTGAAAGACAACTTGCACTCCCTGCAATGGAAGCACGCTTCATGGTGGGATAACTGGGCTGGGGGAGAAGGAGGCCCGGATGGCAAGCAAATACCACCAATGCTGGTCATGCACACACCTCAACATTCACATTGACATGCCACAGGTTGGCAGGACAATGTGCTACACCAATATCACTCTCTGACTGTCACAATTTAGGAGAATGCAATGTCCAGGCCCACATCCAGAGGTACAGTCACAACTGTCAGGTGTTTGAACAATTGATGCCAGTAGAAACATAACATACAATCTGTGTCTCTCCCCAAAACAGGTGATGATGGGGACACAGCAGCAGACGAGGAGGAGTCCCTGTCCCAGGCTCCGGGAACACTGAGCTCACTGGTGTGGATCAGCCTCTGCACTCCTCGGATGGCGAAGAACCAGCTGGACCCTCCGGTGTGAGTCATCATGCAGCACCAGCAGGACCAACATCTGCACCCCTGCACCCACCCTCCAACAACTGCCAGCACACAGGCCACCCCTGCCAACACGGACAGACCAAGGACCACAGATGACAACAGCGCAGGGACCCAGACCCAAACTGGAGCTGGTGACAACGAGCCCAGGAACAACACCCAAGTGGGCCCACGGTCACCTGTGCGTGCCACCGCAGGTCCTGCACGTGTCGCCAGGGGTGGTGGGAGGGTGGTAGACATAGGTCGCTCTTTGCAGAGGGGTCTGGACTGCATGATGACCCACAACTGGCACGCATCGCGGATGCGTACCAGACTAGCACCGGAGAGGTCAGCCAGGTAGTGGGGATCCTCAAGGACATACAACAGCAGCAGGCTGCCCATCATGCCCTCTTGGACTCCCACATGTCCCGTGTCGAGACACACATGTCACATGTCGAGACACACATGTCTGGCATGGAGTCCAAGTGGGACACATTGGAACAACTGACAGCGGTGCATAGGGACATACTGACATGCCTCCGCCAGATCAGCACCAACATGGCCTCACCTCCCTGTGTGCCCACAACATCTGCTGCTGAAACAACTGCAAATGCCACAGGGAGGGAGGAGGACTCTGGCAGAGAGTCCCCTGCACCGCCGCAGCCTGCACCTGAGTGTCCCCCCCAAGAAGAGGGGCCGTCCGAGGAGGCCAAACTGAGAGGCCGATGGCCATCTACATCCCCCAGGAAGCCAACACCTGTTCTGGAACTATTCCTCTGTGTGCAAACTGCACGCCCTGTCGAAGCCAACCCAACTCTCCCACATGACATGGGGAGCTATAGTTGGCCAAATTTATCAGATCACTGTGGACTTTACTCTGGACATTTCAGCTACCAAGACTTCCGAATCACATGGGAACTTTGGATTCCAATTTCTATGTACAGCACCCACCATCCTGTGCACCATCCTCACACATGTATGTAAATAAACTCACCAATACACCATATCTGCCTCTGTTGTGATTC
The DNA here is from genome assembly GCA_963921515.1 of Calotriton arnoldi. Classification (NCBI taxonomy): domain Eukaryota; kingdom Metazoa; phylum Chordata; class Amphibia; order Caudata; family Salamandridae; genus Calotriton; species Calotriton arnoldi. The sequence goes on from CAWUFW010020528.1 coordinate 12,540, forward strand.
CAACGTGCTCTCTGTCATGGAGATGGTGATCAGAAAAATGACACTGTGCATGCTAACTGCTACAGCAAGTCCAACACCGTCATGTCATTCATGGCGACGTGACACATATGAGGGAGACACACCACTAGGGCCACACAACACATACACACCAGGGCCATCAGACTCATCACCTATACTGATGTTGCAACTAAATACAGTGGAATGCACAGACACGCCACCTATTCACAGTCTGTGTCAACTAGACTACAGGTGCAGTAAGCAAATGTCAGTCAGATGTGTGACTAAAGACAACGCACATCCCAAAGTGAAGCACAGGTTTATTACACATTTGCAACATGTTGTTTCCACTACAAATGCTAGCTAATCCAACCTGGCTGTGGCCACAAAGTCAAAAAGTGCAGAAGATAGAAAGTCCAGGGGTGTGTGGCACATCACTTGTAGGGAAACGACTGCTTCCACCTTGGAAGTTGAATGATGGATTCGTGGGATCCAAGTTGATCAAACAACTCCGGCAGCACCCTGTGAAGGACAGACATGACACACAGTCAAAACCACTGAAGAACAGCACAGAACGGCAATACTCATGTCTAATACATGTCACGCGATAACTACACAAAACCAAGTTAGCATGTCAACACTGTTGGGCAGTACAGACCACCTGCAAGGACACATCGCTGCACGCATCCAGTCAAGTAGCACATGGCCACACTTAAACAGCACCAGAGCACCACACACACACATATCATGCAAACTCAAATCATTGACATTACAACCCTCTGGAGACTCACATTCAGCTGAAGAAGTTGGTGATGAGCTGTGTGCGGACATCACCATCATCATCATCATCATCTTCACTGGCATCGTGACCCAGGCCAGGATATTCCACAGGTGGCGGACGTTGGTCATCGTCATCCAGGATGAGAGGCAACTCCTTCCGCACTGCCAGGTTGTGTAGCATGCAGCAGACGATGACAATCTTGCACACCTTTGCTGGGGCATATGGGAGGGCCCCTCCTGTCTTGTCCAGGCAGTGGAAGCGGCTTTTCAGGAGACCAAAGGTCCGCTCAATCACCCTCCTCGTCCGACCATGTGCCTCATTGTAGCGCATCTGGGCTGGTGTCACAGGGTTCCTGAGGGGTGTCAGCAACCACGTCATATTGGGGTATCCCGAGTCACCTACAGACAGACAATTGCACATTAGCCGATTTGAAGATGTGTGCGGAAAACAACATAGCAGAACACACACAATGGTACAAAGTCAGTACACACCAACAAGCCAGCCACGCTGGTTCGGCATCTGTGACATCATCCTCGGGATGCGACTACTCCTCATCACGTAGGCATCGTGTGCCGAACTGGGGAAACGGGCACACACATGTGTGATGGTCATATCTGCAAGACATACCACCAGAGCATTGATCGAATGGTAATGTTTACGGTTCCGGTATGCCTGCTCATGTGCCTGTGGTGGTATCAAAGCCACATGTGTCCCATCAATGGAGCCAATTACATGTGGCATACTCCCCAGGGCATAGAAGTCACTCTTGACGTCAGTGAATCGTTGACGTGTAGGGAAATAGATGTACTGGTTCAGGTATCTCAACATTGCCCCCAAAACATCGCGTAGCACACGGCTGAACATAGTCTGTGACATCCCAACGGCAGTCGCCACAGTGTGTTGAAAGGTACCGGTGGCAAAGAAGTGTAGGGCTGCCATCACCTTCACCTTGGGGGTTAGCGCTGTAGGATACGGACGGCCAGGCTGCAAATGTGGGTCCAACCGCACTGCCAAATCCTCAATCAGCTGCCTGGTGAAGCGGTACCGTCGGATGCTGTCATGTTCCACCATCGTTGCCAGGTCTGGGAATGGTTGATGGACAGCAGGAGCCCTGCAGTGCATAGGTGAAGAAAGCAAGATTGTCAGTCACCCCACCTATGTGCCGTTCACCATACTCAATTTCACATGATACATCATTAACAAACACAAGTACTTGATGTGTGTGTCGTTCTGTTTGGACATATATGGCACCTACATGGACATCGTCTAACATCTCTGTTCAACAAGTGTTGACAACAGGTTCCAGGGTGTGCTATGGGAAACCATTAAGCTGTGTCACAGTACCCATTTACTGCTCTCACGTTCCACACACATACCACAGTGACATGTCTGGACAGATGCTCCACAGGCATCACAGCTCATTGACAGGTAGATTCCCAGGGACCCTGTCTTGCCACATGGACACTAGCATGACATGGCGTATCATGTACACGTCAGAAAAACAAACATGACACCCACGGGTAGTGGCCCCTGTAGCCTCTGCAGGACAGACATGGACGTCTGTGACACACACACACACACAACATCAAAGTTCATGCACAAACCACGTCGATGTGGAGACTGTCTCCCATTGTGCACATGGAGTCAGAGACATGTGAAACACAACATGCACACAGACTGCGGAGGGACATCAATATTGTGGCAATGGGCCACCCTGTGACGTACATGCCTTCCCACATGTGAGCCTGGGGGTATGTGACATGTCATACACATACACAACCTGGAAATGTGACCATGACACATGCTCCAAAATGAAAAGTTGCACACCACAGTGGTCAGGTGCACAACACACAAAGGACCCTGCCCCATGAACACGTGCACAGCCTGGGTGTGTCTGCCCCCAAGTGCCACCCCAAAAACCACATGTTCACCCACATACACATATAAGGTTATGCTGCCACACATGCCTTAGATACAGTGTGGACTGGGTGTGGTGTTGTAGGTGTGCCCCTGAGTCCCTGGAAAGTATATGTGGCTGGCATAGGTTCACCAGTGACCAGCATGGTGACATATGCGTGTGACCTGTTCAGGGACGCATTGTAGAGCAATGGACCGATCCGTGTGTCCGCACGGCCCATTGCATTGGATGTGAGCGGGTACGCGTTGTAGAGCAATGGACCGATCGGTGTGCCCGCACGGCCCATTGCATTGGATGTGAGCGGGTACGCGTTGTATCCCGGGTACGCGTTGTACAGCAATGGACCGATCGGTGTGCCCGCACGGCCCATTGCATTGGATGTGAGCGGGTACGCGTTGTATCCCGGGTACGCGTTGTACAGCAATGGACCGATCGGTGTGCCCGCACGGCCCATTGCATTGGATGTGAGCGGGCACGCGTTGTATCCCGGGTACGCGTTGTACAGCAATGGACCGATCGGTGTGCCCGCACGGCCCATGGCATTGGATGTGAGCGGGTACGCGTTGTATCCCGGGTACGCGTTGTAGAGCAATGGACCGATCGGTGTGCCCGCACGTCCCATTGCAATGGATGTGAGCGGGTACGCGTTGTATCCCGGGTACGCATTGTAGAGCAATGGACCGATCGGTGTGCCCGCACGGCCCATTGCATTGGATGTGAGCGGGTACGCGTTGTACAGCAATGGACCGATCGGTGTGCCCGCACGGCCCATTGCATTGGATGTGAGAGGGTACGCGTTGTAGAGCAATGTACCGATCGGTGTGCCCGCACGGCCCATTGCATTGGATGTGAGCGGGTACGCGTTGTATCCCGGGTACGCGTTGTACAGCAATGGACCGATCGGTGTGCCCGCACGGCCCATTGCATTGGATGTGGCGAGTACGCGTTGTATCCCGGGTACGCGTTGTACAGCAATGGACCGATCGGTGTGCCCGCACGGCCCATTGCATTGGATGTGAGCGGGTACAGCGTTGTAGAGCAATGGACCGATCGGTGTGCCCGCACGGCCCATTGCATTGGATGTGAGCGGGTATGCGTTGTATCCCGGGTACGCATTGTACAGCAATGGACTGATTGGTGTGCCCGCACGGCCCATTGCATTGGATGTGAGCGGGTACGCGTTGTATCCCGGGTACGCGTTGTACAGCAATGGACCGATCGGTGTGCCCGCATGGCCCATTGCATTGGATGTGAGCGGGTACGCGTTGTAGAGCAATGGACCGATCGGTGTGCCCACACGGCCCATTGCATTAGATGTGAGCGGGTATGCGTTGTATCCCGGGTACGCGTTGTAGAGCAATGGACCGATCGGTGTGCCCGCACGGCCCATTGCATTGGATGTGAGCGGGTACGCATTGTATCCCGGGTACGCGTTGTACAGCAATGGACCGATCGTTGCGCACGCATTGGCTGGGGCCTGGCATGGCAATGGACGCGTTTTTGATGCGTCAACGAGTCTGATGCAGTGAATTCAGTTGGCCAGCCACAACAATGTTGCAAATTCATGGGTGTCATGAAGTTGAATTTTTGAAGGATGCTGTGGGCGTGTATTGGTGCTGCAATTCCATGGATTGGTCAGATTCAGAAGATGCAAACGACTTGGACCTATCTCTTTGGACACATGGGACAGTATCTGCCTCTGCAGCACAAATATAATGCTGGCTGTTCCCCTGAGGGCTCACTTGCCTGCACTACATGCTCCAGGACGACATCTGCCACTTCACTACTGCTGTCCCTGCATCCTCTGGCTACTGCAATGGCACGTACTGTGGAGAGAGCCCCAGCCTTCACCCATGAGGAGAACCAGGCCCTGGTGGACAACCTCCTTCCACAGTACAGCAAGCTGTATGGGACACCAGGGGAGCAGGTGAGTGTGCTGTCCACTGCCTTACTAATTGTGCATGTTGTCTGACTAGAAGGATTTACAGTGTGCACACCACTGGCTAGCATGCTCACTGAGTAGTTCGCACCCCCCAAAGTGTGTAGTCACATGCACTGAACAGGTACAGTGCAGTAACAGTGCATTCCAACAAGGTTTACTTCCCATGCAATGATACCATGTAGTAACTGCTGGCAAACTGTCCATAGCCCTCGTTGCACTGCCTGTGTTCATCATATGCCCCTGTGATTGAGACATGTATTTACAACTGTGTGATGCACGGATATGTTGCATGTGTAGTAATGGCCTTTTCACTTTGTCATCCTCACAGGTTGATGCCCACCAGAAGCAGGAGATCTGGCTGGCCATCGTCCGGGCAGTAAGATCCGTGGGGGTCTACAAGCGCCGGATCCGCAACTGCCAGAAGAGGTGGCAGGACCTTCGTGGCTGGACCCGGAGGATCACAAGGGTCCAGCTGAAGCTGTCGCCTCCTCGCAGGAGGGGCGGACACCGGACCCTGACCCCCAACATGCTCCGGATCCTGGTGGTGGTCTTCCCGGACCTGGATGGGCAGCTGAAGGCCAGACAGCAGCAAGGAGGGGGTGAGTCAAAGACTGCACTGTGAACTCTGTCTAACAAGCTATGTGCCCTCCTCTGGCCTGGTTAAACTTCCCCAGTACATCAGTCTTGTTGTCCAGTACCCATGTCCCTCTATTGTGACATGCCCACTCCTCATCTGATACGCAGGTGTGCTCCTTACGCTCAGGATAATTGTGTCACTCGGGTACAGGGTCCTTGCATTTTGCTTTGGTCAAGGTGGGTGACGGCTTTTGTTCCCATGACATTGTGTTGGCCTTCATGGGTGGGTCAATTGCTCACACAATGCCGGAGTTGTGCAATGTAGTCTGGGTGTAACTTTGATATGTGGTCCACTTGCAGATCAGAATCACCACATGTCCCTGGGGTATTTGGCACACCCCCATGCTGCGGGTGGGTACAATGTTTGGGCCTCAGGAGTATGTATATCAAGTGTGTCACACATGCTTAGCCACCTGCCTACTGACCAGGGCTCATCCCTCTTGCAGGTGGAGCTGGACAGTCATGCCTACTACAGGGCATACAATACACTCTGTACTCCCACTCCCGTGTATCAGCTGACATGTTGTGCTCAGTGAAATGTTCCCTCAGGTGTCTGCCTCTGTGTCGTTGTGCTGTGACTACGTTGTCGGGACTCCTGTGATGTTTATCAGTTAGGGGTCAGCATGCCATCTGCTATTGGACCATGTGAGACAAGACTTCTGTGACTTATAGGTGTTTGATCACTTGACTGTGCAGACAGGTGTATGCGACTGTGACTTTCAGGCAGATGTTCATCATTCACAGCACACTGAGATGCTCTGGTTCAGAGAGTTGTGTTTCATGTCTCCCATTTGTCCAATTGGTGTGCAGTGGACAAATACGGGTTCAGACGATGTGGTTAGTGGGGGGTGGACATGTGCACTTGTCAGTTACATTACTTGCCTTCCCCATGTCCTAGGATTGTGACACAGTGCAGACTGTTGTTGGCTGGCTGCCATGGCCATGTGACTGGAGACAGTGATGTATGACTTTGCAGGCATGCCTGTGTCATGGCTTTCAACTTCCTAATAGTGATCCTGCAGGGGAGTGACATGTGCAACATGCACCCCATTGTGGCATTGACTATCCGGACATGGGTGCTTCATGGTGTCTGGTGCTGGTATGCATCTCATGCATTTCTATTTAGACTCTGCCCGTCCATTTATCCAGACACCTGCACTGACTCAGTGGCAAGAGATGTGACGTGGGCATGTTCACATACTTCACCGTGTTCTCAGCAACTGTGTAGGTGGTGCATGTGTCCACACTGGGGTATTACCATCAGACAGGCACCAGACAGATGGGTGCAAGGGCAGGAGGGGTATCTGTTCCATGGTTGACCATCAGACTGACAATTGGCTTTTCCTAATCTGTGTGAGGACTTTTGGCAATGTTCAGCTGGGGATGCCAGGTCTTACTCTGTAATGTGCTGTACTCACTGTGGTGTGTGCGGTCAGTGCAGGTGTCTGATGTTTGTCTGTTTCCCTAATTGTTTGCAGATACATCCACGGCCACAGGAGGGGACAGCTCCATGGACCAGGAGGAGCGGCAGAGCCAGACTGGGTCAACAGCCGACGAGTGGTCGGAGGGACCCAGTGGCACGGAGGGCGAGGGGAGCCACACCGAGGAGTCCTCAGCACCATCCACCTCAGCTGAGGACCACAGCAGCTCGGAGGATGACTCCCTTGTGGAGGCGGGTGTCAGCAGCCACCAAACACCAGCTAGTCTGTCTGGCCCCGCCACCACCACCGCCCTCCCATTGGCTCCCATTCCAGAGGTCCGTGGAGGCTCCTGTGTCTGGGAGCGTGTCTCCTTTGTGCCAGGCACCGCACCCCCTGCCCCTGTGTCCCCTGCTGCCCTGAGTGAGGAATCTGTGTACCTGCTTCGGCAGCTCCATGTAGGGCAGACAGCAATGCTGAGTGTCCTCCATGCACACACCACTCTGTTGACACAGCTGGTGTCATTCATGGAGGGCATCTCAACGGGTATGTCTGCCCTACAGAGGAGCAATAGGTCATTGGAGTCCTCCCTGACGGCAGCAGTGTCCCTCCTCCAACAGTCCCTCGCCCCTCCTACCTCTGCCCCATCCACACTTCCTGGCACCCTACCTGTCCCAAGCACATGCACACCTGCACAAACACCCAGACACCCAGACACGAGCAGCACAGACACACCCAAAACCAAGGCAAGACGTGCACACAAGCATCCTCAGGGGACTGATACCACACACACAGGGGATGGGGAACTGACACACACACAGGCAACCACAGTCACTCCGCAATCCTCAAGATCCTCTCCCTCCAAGACCCCTTCCCTTGCCTCACCTGCAACCCCACCTGATAAGCAGCTCTTCCTCTGTGACCTCGGCCTCTTCCCCTCCAATCCCGCTGATCCAGCATACCGGGGGAAGAGGAAGTCCACCCACACAGAGGGAGTGCCCCTCGCCCCCGGACACCCTCCCCCAGGCGCAGGCAGAGTGAGCCCCCACCCGCAAGTTCCCCCGGTCCCAGAAGAGCAAGACCCCGCCACCACCCTGCAAGTCAACCACCCAATCTCTCACCTCCATCCCCCAGGCCACCACTCCACAGGTTCCACCGCCACACCCTGCCCCAGGTTCCCCACACACCGATACCGCATCCCCAAACTGCTTAGGCCCTCCCCCCTGCCACTTGCTCTTCCACCCCCAAACCAGACGCTCTGCCTGTTTGTGCCACTGGTGTGGAGACCGTGTCCCCCTCTCTGTCCTGCCCAGCTCTTCTGCCCCCCCTTCCACTACTTTGGAATCATGCACTGCGGTGGAGTCCACAACCACCCCGTCTGACTCGGGCACTGCATTGGGGACCCAGTCCACTCCATCTGACCAGCCCACTGCAGTGGTTGCAGCACCAACACCATCTGACTTGAGCCCTTCGGTGGTGCCAGCCCCCCCTGAGTCAGACACCTCCACTGCAGTTGCCGGTGACACTCCTGCACCCACCTCCCCTTCACTGCCTCCTTCTGGCATCCCCTGATCCTGTCCCTGCGGTGCCTGGCCTGCCCCTCGTATGCCCCTCCAAGGGGGATGTCCTCTGTCCGTACCTGTGCAGGCAAGCAATTGTTGACAAGTTGTCACACATCACCCTGTTGGAACTGTATATTTGGACTGGCCATTGGCCTTAGTTTATTTTGGACTTTTGATTTGAGTTGCACACTTGCTGAATAAAGCCTTTTTTTGTTTACTTGTGGTTAATCTTTGGAGGTACGTGATGTAGATGTGTAGAATCATGCATTTGCTGTTGTAATAGTGTTCAGATCAGGTAAATGAAGTTTTGCTGTGATGGGCTCCATGTGGTCCATGGGATATGTGTCCTAATCTAGTCTGGATCTATAGCATCCTTTGCTGCAGTCTGAGGGTGTAATGTTCAGCATTTGACACAGGGATGTACGTTTAGCATTTGTAGATTACCATCTTTGTCCTACACTGATGCACATCTGGTGGGCTTACCACTGTCCAATGTTCCTAGTACCCTGACTGTGTGCCCGTCTCCAATGGACATGCAGTTTAGCACATCAAATTTGGAGGACTCATCTGTGTACACAGTGCAAGTTGCTTGACACGTGTCTTGGGTGTATGCAGATGACTGACGTGACACTCCCGTGCCCAGGCTGATATGAGCAGAGCCTTCAGTGTGTTGTAGATGTTGACTCACTGACCGAGTGTTCTGCTGACATGTTTGAGTCGTGCACAGACAAGGTTTGGCACAGCTGACCTTCCACAGGAGTGGAGTGCCCTCATGGCAGTGCCTGATTCCGTGATATAGGCTGTGCCTGTGTTGTGTGTTGTGTAGGCATGTCTGTGCATGTTCTCTTCTCCTTTTCCTACACAGGCTGGGTCCCTACGGATGCTCCTGTTTGTGATGCTTGCTGAGTTGTTCTGTGATCATCCAGCATCTTGGACCTGGTTTCTCCGGGATGTGGGTGCATGGCAAACTAATGTTCATGAGGTTGTCATCCCTAGTTGTCTTTGTTGTCAGGGCTGGGGATGTGGGCAAACGCAGATGGGACACAGTCAGGATTCCTCTTGGCACTTGTTGGTTACACAAGTAATGTAATTTTCTGTTTGTGTATGCTTTCAGTGACTGTGACACGTTGTGTGTGTGACTGCTGCCACTCCTCAGGGTCAGAGCTGCAATGTTGGAAGTTGTCTATGTGTGTCCTTTGTGGGTCAGCTTGGCTTCTTCATTGGTGTGTGACTATGGCCAGGATCCCATTGTTTGGGGTGGATTTCACGTCATGCCCATGTACGGCATACTGTGCAGTGTGTCAGACATTCACAAGTCTTGTTGACTGGCCATGTGTGATGGGTTTCTGCACCTTATTTCCCCCATCACCCCTGGGATTGTCATGGGTGCATGTGCAATGTCAGCAGTCCATGTGAGCTTCACTGCTGCACATTGGTGGACATCAAGGTGTGTGGCATTGAGTGTGTGCAAATGTGACTTGTTGCACGGCTGGGGCACTACCTCCATATTGTCCTTGGATGGCAGGCCATGCTGAGTGCTTTGTGCTTGTATAGGTGTGATGGTAGTTTGTTGCTCAGGACACATAGCTGTGGTTCACAGTGTGGATGACATCTACCTTTGTCATCACAGTGTGATTGTCATGCAGGCTAGTGTCACCACAATGTGGGGTCCCAGGGGGGAGTGCTGTGGTGGTTCTGTCTCTTGCTGTGTTTGTTGCTGTTCCTACAAGCTTGTGTGATATGTGTAATTTGGGCTCCCTCTCATCTCACAATGCCTGTTTGCCCACATAGGGGAATCCAATCCATGAGTTACTTTTGTATGTGACTGTGTTGACATCTGTGTATTAGTGAATCTGGCCTCCTCATGTGTTGTGTGTTTGCCTGGGGACACTGGCACACAACCCCCTCACCTGTTGTGTTTGATATGCAGTGTGAGTCTGCCTGTTTGTGTTTGTGCATTTGCACCACTGCATTGGCATATCTTTAGTTTGCCATTGGCTGTATGTTGTTTGTTGGCTTTCCCCTGCTGGCCCTGGGACTGCTAGGTCATCAGTCAGCACATTGATCATGGTTAGTATGTCCCATTGCTGCCATGGTATGGTATTTGTTCACCTGACATCTACAGTCTCCACAGGATATCTACATTTGTGTGTCCATTGGTGCAGATATGTGGGTCTGCATTATGATGCTCATTTCTGTCATTGTGTTATTTGTGAATGTAGACAATGTGGGCCCCCATGGCTGATGTTTGTGTGCACATGGCCAGAACGATGTGTCATTGGCACTGCACTGCTTGCCTCACACAATCTATGTTGCTATGGGACACAAGCACTACAATGCCACTGTAGTGTTTGGTGTTGTGTGGCCAGGAATAATCCCTGCAGTTTTGTTTTTGCAGCTTTTACCAGGACTACACTTACCTTTTGGGCACTGTGGTGATGGGGCTTTGGGCCCCATTGCCACACTGTTCAAAATGTGCTTCAGCTAGGAAGCACACACTTACCTTTTGGGCACTGTGGTGATGGGGCTTTGGGCCACATTGCCACCGTGGTCATGGTCTGCTTGCATTGTGTAGGCCACACACACAATTATGTGTGACACATGTGTTAGGGGGTCACATTGTATGTTCAATGTCATGTTCAGTGTTGTATGCATTTGACACAGACCACACACGCTTGTCATGGTGTTGGGGGTGGGATGTAATTTTCAGACAGTCCTTATGTGGGAGTATGCTAGTTGTGTCATGCATTACCCGTCCTATGAGTAGGGGTGGTTGTAGTGACAGGCATCCAGCCCCTATGAGTGGGGATGGTAGTGGTGGTAGGCATCCAGCCCCCCATGAGTGGGGATGGTAGTAGTGGTAGGCATCCAGACCCCCATGAGTGGGGATGGTAGTAGTGGTAGGCATCCAGCCCCCCATGAGTGGGGATGGCAGTAGTGACAGGCATCCAGCCCCCCATGAGTGGGGATGGTATTAGTGGTAGGCATCCAGCCCCCCATGAGTGGGGATGGTAGTAGTGGTAGGCATCCAGACCCCCATGAGTGGGGATGGTAGTAGTGGTAGGCATCCAGCCCCCCATGAGTGGGGATGGTAGTAGTGGCAGGCATCCAGACCCCCATGAGTGGGGATGGTAGTAGTGGTAAGCATCCAGCCCCCATGAGTGGGGATGGCAGTAGTGACAGGCATCCAGCCCCCCATGAGTGGGGATGGTAGTAGTGGTAGGCATCCATCCCCCTATGGGTGGGGATGGTAGTAGTGGCAGGCATCCATCCCCCTATGGGTGTGTATGGCATTGGTGATGGCCATCCCGCCCCTATGGTTCTGCTGTTGCTAGTGTACGTCATTTGTGCATCCCTATGTGTGTGTGACATATTTTGGGTACGTGTCGTTTGTTTGTGTTGTGGGTGTTTGACTTACCGTCTGCGCCGTACGCGTCCGTACAAGTAATAGATGTAGAGTATTGGTAGGACCTGCGCGATGGGATTCATGGTTGGGTCGTCTCGTTCGGGTTTCTCGTGGCTTCGACTCGTACTCGTCGCTGGCTTGTTCGTCTCGTAGCCGTGGATCGTCTTGTGGCGCGAATCGGAGCTTATGTACAGCTCTCCCGGATGCTCAAACGTGCCGGACGTAGCAACGAGTTTGGCGCGTACGGAAGACGCATCGTACTAGTCCGGCCGGAAGGTGCTGTGTATTTGGTTCCGTGCGACTCGATTCGGCGTTTACGGATCCGGCTCGGGCGGGGAACAGGAGCTGGAATGGGTAAGTACGGCTCGCTCGGAATCTGGGCTGTTATGCGCATCATACTTGTTCGTTCGGTAGAGTGTTCGAGTCGGTCGGAAAACACGCGCTCGGCTGGTATTTTTTCCGGACAAATACTCTTAGGTGCGCTTCCGGCCGACATCGGAATCGACCCCTCAGTAGAGTAGAATATGTACATGACTTTGACCCAGAGATAAAATCAACAAGGAGATTTTTGGTACAGCGGACATAGAACATTTCAGAAAAGGATCAAGCAAGTTGACCCATTTCGAAGAAAAAAAATCTAAGTCTTCACTGCCTTGCCAGATTAGTAGAATGCCATCAATATATTGTTTCCACTGTTTTATATGTTTGTTAAAAATATTAAAAAAGTGGAGGATACACTCTATTTCAAAGGCATGCATATACAAACATGACAAACTCGGGGTGAAGGTACTCCCCATAGATGTCCTGTGTGCCTGAAGAAAAAATTCCCCATCATATTTATTTATTTGCAGAGTTTTATATAGCACTGGCTAGACCCGGAGGTATCAGAGCACTTTACATGAGGATTAGCGAGTTACAAAATTACATCAGTTACAGGAGCATCATATAACATAGGAAAAAGACAGTGTTACACAGTAACATGAGTTAATAGAGCATAGCATAGCGTATACACACGTCCTATGGGGTAAAGAAGGTAGAGGGGGAAAGTAAAAGGGGTTGGAATGAAGATCGGGACAGGCAGACCGGCAAGGGGGAAAGTACTTCAGGGGAACCAAAAAGTGAAAGTCAAACAAACCGCTGGGGACCATCAATCAACAACATCCCGGTGTATATTCATAGTAGTTACGTTTGAGGGCCATGTGTGTGCAATACAACACATACTATTGTGGTGTTATGTAATCCCTGTTTAAACCAATAAGAACCCTTTCTATTATTTCCAATGTTGCTTCCTGTTGAATGCTAATATATAAGGCCTCAACGTCCAAAAGTATAATTTTCGCTGTCACAGGTTAAGTCTTTAATATGTTCAAAACATCCTTAGTGTTCTTCAAAAAGGAGGGCATACATTTAACCAGTGGTCTGAGAAAGAAATCACAGAATTGAGAAAGTGACTCAATTTTTTTACTGATGCTTTAAATTGCTCCAAAACTTTGTTTAATATGGTCAAAGAGTTGGCTGGATCTAAAATTCAAGCTAAGCCACTCCCACTTAATAAACAACAATGCAATGATTTGGCTAGCTTTTTCGTCCAAAAAGTTGAGAAAATCTACTTGGAAGTAGCAAACAAGCAAAATAATGCTCCTTTCTCAGTGCACCTTGCCACTCTTTCTCAAACAATATCCACTCCGCTATTTACGGATGATATCCTCCCTGATCAGAATTTTGTGTTTAACACACCCTCTAACTGTTTGCACTCATGGCCCCTACTAAACCCTGACTCTTTTAATAAACTTTTACACAGTGTTAAATCAGGGTCACCTAGGGATCCTCTACCTATCTCTGTGCTCCAACAATTGGAACCTTCATCTTTGTCTGTTATTATGGACCTTTTGAATTTCTCACTACAAGAAGCGTTAGTTCCATTGGATTGGAAGCACACCATGGTGCTTCCACTTCTTAAAAAGGCCAATGCAGACCCTGCTGTACATTCCAATTATCGACCCATCTCATTACTGCCAGCTTTTTCGAAAATTCTGGAGAAACATATCCATTCTCAGCTCTCACTATTTGTTGAAGCCCAAGGTTTTCTCCACCCCTCCCAATTAGGCTTCAGAGCTGGCTTTTCAACTGAAAAACTTTATTGGGAGTCACGAAAAGATTGCGCTGTCATCTGGATGCCGGAGATACAGCTGCCCTTATTCTATTGGATTTAAGTGCAGCATTTGATACGGTGTCTCACACCATCTTAGCAAATTCGTTGAGAACCTTAGGTATTTGCGGCCCGGCACTCAATTGGCTTATTTCATTTCTGGCCAATCGCACTTTCCAAGTTTTCTCCTCAACAGCCAGCTCTGATATCTATTCATCTCCCTATGGAGTACCTCAGGGCTCTATTCTCAGTCCTTTGCTCTTCAACTTATATGTGAGGCCTTTGGCTGCTGTAGCGGAAGATGCGGGGTTGTCCTTGTTCTCCTATGCTGACGACTCCCAAATCATCTTCTCCCTCTCCGCGGAAAAAACAGACGGGCTCTCCCTACTTCAATCAGGCCTGAGTAAAATTGCATCATGGATGCAGTTACATTTTCTCAAGCTTAATGGGGAAAAAACTGAGGTGCTAATACTTGGCAAAGACAAGGGTCTCTGGGGCCCACAACATTGGCCCTGTGAGATGGGGGTTTTACCTCAACCCTCTTGTCAAGTTCGAAATCTGGGTGTCATCATAGATGACTCATTAACAATGCATCACCAGGCCGTCAAGGTAGCTGCCACTTGCTTTACCATTCTTAAGTGGCTAAAGAAGATCATCTGGATGCTACCAGAGTCCACCCAAAGAACAGTAGTTCAGGCTTTAGTCACCTCAAGACTGGACTACGGTAATGTTCTTTATCTTGGTTCCAATAAGGAGGTGACCCATAGGCTGCAGATGGTTCAAAATTCCGCGGCAAGATTTCTCTGTCGGATTCCCAGGGCCGCTTCTGTCTCCGGCCATTTACGAGATTTGCATTGGCTAAGGGTGGAAAATCGAATTCGATTTAAAGCTCTAAGTTATATGTTCAAAATTAAAGCGGGGACTGCACCTCAATACCTACGTTCTTTAACCTACCCAAACGTTCCTTCCTGATGCCTACGCTCATCCACCCAGGGGAGGTTTTCTGTGCCAAGATTCAGGCTGTCTCCGATGGGTGGTCGATCTTTTTCCTATCTCGGGCCCTCACTCTGGAATGCCCTTCCCATAGCCATTCGGAATGAAACAGTTTACGCCCAATTCCGCAAATCAGTGAAGACCTGGCTCTTTAACAAGTAATTTCTGCTGTTAATTTTTTACTATCTGGTCTCCATTTGCATGGCGCCGGGAAACCCTTTTTGGGTAGCTGATGCGCCTTACAAATTAAATAAATAAATAATAATAAATAATAACAGAGCAAATGGCTGACATAATAGACCGCCCAAGGGTAGGACATGTATTCTTATGAACTTTCAAAAGTACAAAAAGTAAGGAACATGGGGTTCTTTTCAAGTGAGGAATTCAGCCTCATGTTTCGTGATCCATCCTTACAAAAATGCAATTTCCTCCTGTATTTCAGGAGTGGGATCCTTAGAAAGATGCTTGTAATTGCCGGTGTCATTTAAGAGTCTCAGGCATTCATTATTTTACATCAATCTTGACAGAATGACAATTACCCCACCCATATCTACAGGTTTAATCACAATAGTATCATCTGTATCGATGAGAGAGCACATACAAACAGCAGCTGGTTGCTGCTGTTTGTGTTTTTGGCATTCAGCATTATTATCTTAGCAAGGCTGCATTTTTCACTGAGAAAATAGCACTAAATGCTAAGTTACACTCCTCACATAATTCTGCATAATCTCACTTAATGTTGGCAAACTTTCATGTAATTATGGTACAGGAAATTGGAGAAGATACGCCCACCCATTCCCATCCGGAAAAATCTTAAAGCACTCATGGAGGCTTTATCCAACTATTGCCCCATCTCTCTGCTTCCTCTCCAGAGCAAGATCTTAGAAAAGCACATTAATAAACATTTGTCTGAATTTGTCGAATCCTCAAACTGCCTTGATCCATCTCAGTCAGGCTTTCGACTCAGACACAGCACAGAGTCGGCTTTGGTTGCAGTTACTCATAATATCAGAATGTTACTGGACAACGGTCAAGCAGTACTTCTTGTGCTGCTTGACTTATCTGCAGCCTTCGACACAATTTCCCATCAGACTCTGCTCAGCAGACTCAGGGAAATCGGCATCCAAGGGAATGCTCTAAAATGGATGTCTAATTTCCTGTCTGATAGAACTCAGACCATTAATCTGGGCCCTTTCCGCTCTAAGATCACAAGACTGACCAAGGGAGTACCTCAGGGCTCTTGTTTAAGCCCTACATTATTCAACATATATGTTACTCCCTTAGCGGGTTTACTGAGGAATTTAGGATTCATCCCAATTTCCTATGCTGATGATACTCAGCTCCTATTTTCCTTTGATAAAAACAACCCCAATGTTCAGTCCACGTTTTCGGAGGGTATGACGGTCATCGCTGGCTGGATGAGGGATAACTTCCTCCAACTTAATGTAGGAAAATCGGAGATCATGCTGTTTGGAGATGCAGCGGTGAGGTGGTCCCCAAGATGGTGGCCAGAGGAACTGGGCGCCGCACCAATTCCAAAACAGGTGGTCAAAAACCTGGGAGTCCGTATGGATCATAAATTAACATTGAAAGAGCATGCCACTACTACTGTTGGGGCGTGCTTCCACGTACTTAGTCTTCTCCGAAGAGTATTCCCTTTCCTACCTCTAACTACTCGGAAAACTCTGATCCAGGCACTAGTGTTAAGCCGCCTGGACTACTGCAATGCCCTGCTGATCTCAGCCAATGAAGTCTCCTTAAATAGATTGCAAATAGTCCAGAACACCGCAGCTCCTATTGGTCTCCAATGCTCCTCCCCGAACGGCCTCCCTCCCTCTTCTGCAACAATTGCATTGGCTTACGGTGCAGAAGCAGATCAGATTTAAAGATTTGTTGCATTGTGCACAAATCTCTAAATGGCCTAGGTCCCAGTTATCTATCAGATACATTTACCAAATATCTGCCACCTAGGTCCCTTCGATCCAGTTCCAAATCTCTACTTCTTACTCTGCGCTACAAAAAATCTCGCTTGGGTGGTAAAGCTTTTTCCCACCTTGCCCCTTATTATTGGAACCAACTGCCCATCCATCTGCGTCAATGCCCAGACTACTTGAAGTTCAGAAGGCTGCTAAAAACCTCACTGTTCTGATCCGCTGCTGTTCCTGGTTGGCTGTAGTAACTATAGCGCGGAGATATCCCTGTCGAGGTTATTCAGGCGCTTTATAAATTAATAAATATCAAATATCACCCCTATGAAAAAAAGAAATGTTGAATAGACTTTATAGTCAGGTATGGTAATATGATCTTCCTATACATTTAAAAAACACAGAAAGTCACAGAAAAAAACCTATATTGATGTAATAGTTAGGTTTGGCAATGCGATCTTGGCTTACATCAATAAAAAGCTAAACATTCACTGAAATAACCAGAGCTTAAAGTAAGGTTAGAGTTATGTGATTAAATGAGCTCTTTGAGATGTCACTGAGCATTTCAGGAGTTATGTAATATGTGCGGTTAAAAGCAGTGCATGGCAGGAGCGCAAGTTATAGTTAGCTCGCTGGGCTATAACTGGTTAATTTCAGCGTTTCTTTTTGTTTTTGTTGTAAGTTGTTAATTTATTTCAGCACTTCTATCTATCTATATATATATACATATATATATGTATATATATATATATATTTATATTTATATATTTATATTTATATATATATATATGTATATATATGTGGAGAGAGACATATCTCTATAATGATGCACCTGATATTGTTGCTGCAGTCATATAGTGACAGGAAATTAGTTACCCAAACAATAAAAATCCTAGGGGCAAGTACAACATGGGCAGCAATAAAATACAAGCTCTTCAAATAGTCTTCTGAAGAGATGGAGTAGCAATCCTTGTAGGCCTTAGAAACCTTGCGCAATAATCAAAGGTAGCAGTGAAGGTGTGTATACAGCACATGAGACTAACCTACACAACTACTAAAATCTTAGGGGCAAATTACGCTATAGGAGAATTCATATCACCGCTAAATACTTTCTAGCTTGTAAAACACTTTTATCGTCGAATCTGAGCAGACATGAAAAATCTTCAAATAGCATATACCACATGTCTAGAAGTGGTAGTGCTCAGGATCCTATATGCCTCAATGTGCCTGCTTGTACTCGCTTGCACAGAGGCACTATCCAATTCGCTCTTTGTGCTCTTTGGTAACCATAGGCTGGGTAAAAGAGTAATATATTTATTAATTGACTCAGGGACCCCTTCACAGCCGTCATCTCCCTTAAGTGCTGAATCTATCCACTTACTACAGAAGACTCTTGTAGGAAAGTATTTGTATCTGAATTGCTTACATTGTTACGAGCAAGTGGAGGAATAATTTCATTGATTGTACCTTCATAGAAAGGAAATGGTTTAACTTTACTGTTAGTAATCCTTTACATCTGTAGATCATTTAGACAGACATATATTCCCAGTACAATTCTTTTAACTGCGCAATGGAGAGAGTTCTCCGTTCTTATAGCTCAACCCAAAATCTCTCCAAACCTAGTTTCCCCATTAATATTTTAACAAACCGCAACCATGGTATTTTCTTAACACAGAAAGGTGACATGCGGTCACATAAACTCTCCCAATATAGTCCCAAAGCAGCCGAGGTCCATAAGCGATTCCAATAAATCAAAGGTCTACACTCTACTTTCTATGCAATATTCTTAATTGCCATAACCAAATACACAGGAGTCGATGGAGTATTCAAGGGAAGCCCAAAAAGAGATCTAAAAAATATATTATCTACCACCAAGAGGCTACTAGTATTTGCACACCCCCAGATTTCCGGGCCACATAAGACTGCCCCTAAAGTCCTAACATTGTTAATCTCCAGCACGGGGGCAACTAACTTAGATACAGTCTTTTTATGAATCTTCGCTGTATGCTATATTTCTGATAGTTGCTACTTTTGCACTTTAGGAGCCCAATTTAAATTAGGGTTTAATCTTAATCCCAGATAATCAAAGTTGGAAACCAATTCAATTGGATCCTCATCCACATACATGTTGCAATTGTAGTTCCTTAACCTTGCAGGGCTGAAAACCATAAATGTAGTCTTTGAGCTATTAAGCTCCAGCCCACGTTCAACACAGAATGCATTAAAAGTTAGTCAAAAGCTTCTGCAGGCCCTGAAGAATCTTGGAGAGCAGTAGGGTACCACCAGCAATTAACAGGGAAGGCACCTTCCTCCCAGTCATAAGGTCAGGGCCAGAACACATTCTTGTCTGACTCCATATCTTATCCTTATTGGGTTGGTCAATTGGCCCTGCTCCCTCCACCTAACTCAAGCATAGTTTTCTGTATGCAATCATACCAGGATGGCCAGTAGGTTTAAGGGAATACCGATCTTATCCAAAACCATCCACAGCTTTCCCCTTGGGTATCAAATCGAAAGCTGCACCCAGGTCAACAAATGCAATGAATAGTCTGCCCCTATTGATTGCTATAGTCTTCCAATAGACACAACTGAATTGTAATACCTGGTCCATAGTACTAACACCACCTCTAACGCCCCCTGAAGGTCCTTCAACACAACATTGCCCTTCATCCACTCTGGGAGTTGAACTAACACCTGTTTGCAGAAGATCTTCAGCAATGCATCTACCAAACTAATTGGACGATACTTGCTCGGGCTATTACATTGGCCCTTTTTATAGATGGGTATGTTCTCAGCCATCTGCCACAATAGTGGTATCTCCATGCCCTTCGCAATTGCATTAGATAGGTGATTAGTATAGGGACCCCACAGTTCCAGATGGGCCAGATAAATGACATTAGGCATCTTATCAGGCCCAGGTGCTCTGGAAGATAGACTGGTCTTAAAGGCTACTATTGTTTCACTGAGCTCGAATTTTTTGACTTTCAGTTTGGTAGCCAGTGTCGGATCTATGACATCCCAACATAATTCCACTCTGCATGTATACAAATTGCTTAAGTGGGCCACCCAATTCTGCGGCTGAACAAACTACTCCAGTTCCCTCCAGTTCCCTCCTGGTCCCGTTAAGCTCCCATTGCCACTATTTTCCAGAATGTTTTACTATAATTAGTTTTAAATGCAATTATTAAGCTTGTTTTTGCTGCCCTACACGTTTTGTTATGCCATGAGCTTCCTTCATCTTTTTAGAGGCACCTTTTTCCTTGGCTTTGGAAATCTCTAATCCATGACAACAATACTTCATGGTTATCCTGTAGGGCTGCTACTCTATCTGCTAGGAGGAGGTCATTCAGATACCTTACCTCTTCCTCACCCACCTAACTGCTTTTCCCAGAGCCTCAGGATTCCCAGATACCCATTCCCACTGAATAGGTGTGGGAGATATCCCCTACGGAAACCTAGCTAAAGTCAAGGGTCTTTCTGCTATGTTTCCCAATAGGCATTAGGATCGCTATCTGCCCTATCTATTACGATCATATCCTGTAAGAAACACCATACCTTTATTTCAATTAAGAAGTAGTCTATTTGGCTGGAGTGGTCTAGCCTGTTAAAGGTAGGCCTGCCTTCACAATCTGAGGGTGTTCTCCATTAGCAGCTCTTAGATCACACCGTAATGTCAGAGCCAACAATTGCTCTGCCTAGGGGTCCATTTTACTGGGGACAAATGATATTTGGAGTGAGAATAATAAATATGCACTCCCCAAAATCAAACACTTTCCTCAAACTTCATTAGTTGGGAGTTAGGATAGTAAATCTGAGCACCCCAGAATCAAACAAGTTCCCCAGTTTTATGTGGGTTGGAGTGAGAATATTAAATCTGAACTCTGTTGGCATTAAGTTATTTGTATTATAATAAACAATTGTTTTATTAGTTTACAATTCAGTGCAAGGTCATTCATTTTCTTTTCATATTTACTGATGGCTGTATCTTCCAGCCTTCATTCCTCTTCAGTATGTACTGACAGTTGGCATGCATGGTAGTTCCACAATGATGCTCTCTGTTTAAGGTGAGGGCTTTCTTTTTCCATTTTGTGAGAAATAGTAGTAGAATGGGTGATTTAAAAGAGTGAGTACTATTTGTTAGTTTAATTATTTTGGTTTTGTTAGTTGGGTTTATGAAATCCTATATTAATTAAGTAAGTGCATTAGGCTTCAGTGTTTTGTCTTTTGACTTTTATTATTGTTATTTTAAACAGTCGGTATTTATGTTGTTCATGGTTTTTAAAGATATTGCATTTTAACTATGGGAGTTGTCACTGCGTTGCCTCACACTACGATGGGGAGATGGGGAGACGTGACATGGGTATTAAGGTTGGTGTTCATATGTAACACCCATGTCCCTTCCCCCACAAAAACAACCTGAGATACTGTGCAGGGGTGCCTGCGTTGGCGCTAGGCAGCCATTTGTGTTTACACAGTAGAAGATGACAGGAATGCACCGTATCTCATAGATATGGCGCATTCCTGACCTTTTCTTTTGACATAGGGCAGCGCAGCAGGAAGGCTTGCAATGTTGCTCTATGCCAAAAATGAGTTCCTTTGCCAAGCCTTAATGCTCACAGCCACAGCTGCCCAGGGTTGAGCTAAGGATAAGTAAATGAGAACAACTGGACCCAGAACAGTAGTTGTGAGTGTACTCCACGATAAGGCTTCACAGCCATATCATGTAGTACACCCAAATCCTCACAGAAATGTATTGGGAACAATAGGCTAAAGCTGCCCCTGCCACCATTCACATTTCTGTGAAATATTGCAGTATGAAAGGCAAATGGCCTTATTTAGAGATTGTCAGAAGGGATTCTCTGTCATAAGTGCAGTGGATGTCCTGTCTACCCAATTACAAGTGCATTACAGCTTACATCATTGGCAATCTGGTAGACGGGTTAATAGCCACTTTTTGATGGACTATCACATCCGACAAACTCTAAATAAGGTCAACAGTTTTCAGATAGGCAGCGTTCGGAACAGCGTGATTGTACCATTGTGCCAAACTCTACGTTTTCATGGTTATAGAGCAGGATTACAGTTGAGGCTTGTTTACTCTAAGAAAATTAAATAAATGACAGACAGGTGGCTCTTCAAATTTGCTCACATCATATACTAGCAGACGCTCATTGCTAATGAGCCAAGTGTATGCATGTCCCTGATATGCACTAATTAGTGGGAGGTGAAGTTAGCATGTGATTCACAAATGTTTTTGTTCATTCATATGACTGCTTCACATCTGGAAACAGTTTACAACTGCATACTTTAAACATGAATATTATGAAAAATCTTGTGCTGTATGGCTGCGCAATACACTCACTTATAATTAGAAAATGCAGCGACAATAAGCTACTTACAGAACTGCACTGACAGCAATGGGTGCTTTCAGTGGGTGTCTTAACCACAGACATACAAACTATCTGCAATGTGTAAATCAGTTGCCCAGAGGGTTGGAAAATATATGTACATTGGCTATGTTATCTTATCTTATGTTACGTTATGTTATGTTATCTTATGTTACATGTTAGTATTGTATGTTATAACAGGTTGTGTTCCAACTATGGACTCTTGCATCAAAGTAGAAAGGAAACTGCTACAAATTTAGGTGAAAAAAACTTTTCAGTCGATTTACGTAGATTTTCTTCCAGATTGAAGATAAACTTATTTATGGTCAGTACATGGTAATAAAAAAACGCATAATCTCTCCTTTTATGGATGTATTGAGGAAGTAAAGAAAGACATTTTTATTCAGATCACAAAGCTCACTTAGAAGTTTCGGCTTTAGCTATCCAAGAAGTATATAACCTCTATCTTTAACTCTACCTGTACTTACCTCCGAGGTAGGTCTAGATGTGTGGACTGACTGCTGAAACTTTATTATATGCACGCAGACATGTAAAAATAATGGGGCAGATTTACAAGCCTATCAAAATAGGAGGGACAGAAAGGGCTTGGGGAGGTCCAACGTACATGCCCTACAACCAGTTTCCAAAAAAGAGAGTACGTAGTTCCTGTGTGATGTATTAATCACTCAAAGGGTAAGAATATTAAAAATACTACAGGTAAAGAGGAGGATAGGGGGAATTCACTACACTCATCCTGGCCCCACACACCCACGGCACCCATACGGCGTGGAACAGAAGATCTCCGAAAAAGAGCCCCTTTAAGGGTGCCCGTCGGGCATTGCAGCGTCGGCCCGACGAGGAGCAGGCTCAAATGATGAAGCATGACACCTAGCTTGCTGGGTGTGTGAGGGCCCTAGTTCCAACAGGAGGAATTCCCCCTATCCTCCTCTTTACCTGTAGTATTTTTAATATTTTTACCCTTTGAGTGATTAATACATCACACAGGAACTACGTACTCTCTTTTTTGGAAACTGGTTGTAGGGCATGTACGTTGGACCTCCCCAAGCCCTTTCTGTCCCTCCTATTTTGATAGACTTGTGTACGGGTTTTTACCCGTGGGATATATCAGGTTACCAAAAGGACAATACTCCTTACTGGCCCATTTCAATTTCCTTCTCCCCTTCTTTGTGACTTCAACAAGAATTAAATCCCCTCATTTGATCATACCACTGGGCCTCCATTATCATGGATGATAACCCAGGACTTAGTTTCGGCGAAGAAATAGCCGCGGAAATACTAAGGAATACTCCATCCATCTTGGAATCAGCAGGCTCCTCAGCCTCAGGGATCCAGACAGAGGATTGGGCCTCCCTGACCACGATGAAAAAAGAATGGCTTAAAATAACTCTTCATGGTGCTATAATGACGGAATACCTGAGGGCAAACATAGCCCCCAATGGTCTTATAGTCAAGAATTTCCCACACCTCTTTTTGGAGGATGTGGTTTTCAAGAAGGAGTGGTCCCTGGTGGCATGGAAATGCACTAGGGACCTACTCATTCTCATCATCAACACGGCAAAGAGGTTGGCAGATGCCCTACGGATCAGAATACAGATAGCTGAGGGGGCACTAAAAACAACTGTTCAGATTTCCCTCTTTAAAACTAAATTATCTGAACTCAATAACGAAATTGCAGAGCAAAAAGAGTATTTGATGACTCAGAAAGTCGGCAAACTCCAGAAAGATATACTAAAATTTGAAAAAGAGAAAGTATATCCCTATTTAAAACCAGACTACATCTCGAACAAAAATGGCTACTCATCTGATGAGAACAGTGACACCAATAGAAGAGGTTCAGCTAGCAGTGATTCCAGCAGTGGTAGTTGGGGAGGTTCCAATCAAAGGAAAAGGAACCAACAGCGCTATCCCAATTATAACATGCAGCACCCTTATGGTCCACAACCACCATACTGGCCTTTGCCAATGTACCCTCCTAATCGACCACAATTTTATCAAATTGAAAACCCTCCTTTTGTAAGCAGAGGTTGGGGCAGAGGAAGAGGGCGCAGAAAAGGAGGGCAGAAACAGGTTCAGTGGCAGGACGATCAACCGATTGGGATGGACACCCGGAGCAAAACACGGGGCAGAGCAGTATAGTAGTGAACTTATCACAAAGACCACTGACCGATACCGAAGAAAGAGTTTTGGAAAAAGGGCTTGGTTTTGTCCCCACTCCAAGGGTAGACAGATTCCAAGAACAATGTGAGATTCACAATCTATTCAGGAAGATTCGACTGAGAGCACACTTTCATGACACAGTAGAAACTAGTCAAACCAGTCTAATTGACTCAGGACTACATAATCCCTCCACATTTACTCCGACTATGAATATGGTACCAACAGAAGTAGTGACTTTTGAAAAAGCGGTGTTAAAGGAACTTGAGAATGCCAACACCCCGGTCCCCTTCCATAATCTATCGAACCAAGAACGTTTAGCTATTAAATCACTAACAGAGGACTTGAGTATTACTATAAAACAAGCGGACAAAGGAGGAGCCACTGTCATACAATCAACTAAGGATTATGACATTGAATGTCTACGCCAACTTCAGATTAGGAAATTCTATACCCCTATAACAACCGATCCCACGATCCGTTTATTGAAAGAAATTACCTCAATGGTTTTTGAAGCAGTAAATAATGGATGGATAAATAAAAAAGAGGCAGAGTTCTTAGTCACACAACATCCTAAGACTCCATACTTTTATACCCTCCCAAAGATACAAAAGGGAACTACCCCAGTCCCAGGTAGACCCATTGTGTCAGGAATAGGCTCTCTTTTAGAACCCCTGTCTAAATTTTGTGATCACTACCTACAACCTCTAGTAAAACAGACCCCTTCGTACGTGAAAGACACCTCCGATGTCTTGCGGCTGATTGAGGGTTTGGAGGAGTCCTCTGACATTGACTTATTAGTCACCCTGGATGTAGAACAGCTATACACCAATATCCCACAGAGAGAGACACTGGTAGTGATAGAAACAGCCCTGTTGGACACTGAATGGTCATCAATTACTCCAATCTCCTTCATTATGCAATGTGCCACTTTAGCACTGACAGAAAACTTTTTTGAATTCAACAAACTACTCTTCCACCAGTCTCAGGGTACTTCGATGGGGAGTACCTTTGCACCTAGTGTGGCATGTCTGTACATGGCGGCATTTGAAAAAGAAGTGATACAGCATATCAACAACCCCTTTGTAGCTAACCTGAGACTGTGGAAGAGGTACATAGATGATATCCTTATTTTCTGGAAGGGTGGAGAACAGACTTGCATTGAATTTTGTGAATGGATTAATACCAAGAACCGGTACCTGAAATTTACCCACACAATTTCCAGCAGTGAAATCCCATTCCTAGATCTTACCATCAGATTAAAAGAAGGAAAACTGGACACGACTCTATATAAAAAGCCCACTGATATGAACAGTCTGCTATTATATAGCAGTTATCACCCTAAAACTCTAAAGGATAATCTCCCCTTCAGCCAATTTCTACGTATAAGGAGAAATTGTAGTTCCACACAGGACTACAAGACTGAGGCTGAAATACTGTCCACTAATTTACTGAATAGAGAGTATCCTAAAAACAAATCAGTTCATGTATGAAACGTGCCAGAAACAATCATCGCGAGAGCCTCCTTGAGGTTAAAAGTAAAGAACCAGACAATGTCCTTACCTGTGTTACTACCTACACACCCAGATCGAATATGATCAAAAAATCTGTAAATAAACACTGGGGTATTTTGAACACTGGTGATTTAGAGATCCCTAAACCCAGATTTGCTTTCAAAAGAACGAACAATTTGAAAGATATGCTGGTACACACGAGACCCAGGAATAAATCCACTACTAATCAAAGACGTTTATGGGATCTTCCGCCCATTACAGGACATTTCCCTTGTGGATCATGTGCTGTGTGTCCCCAGACGAAACCAACCAAGGAATTGAAACTCACAGACAGGTTCACATGGAGGATCACAAAACATACAAATTGCAATACACCACGTTGCATCTACCTACTGACATGCCCCTGTGGGAAAAAGTATATAGGCATGACCATGAGAACCATCCAAACTAGAATAACAGAACACAAAAGTAATATCCGCTGTCTAAAGACCAACACAAAGCTCTACACTCACTTTTCGGAACATCAACATTCTCCTGAATGTATAAACTGGGTGGTACTGGAAGCACATCAACAGATTACACAAGTGGATCTCTTTAGGATAGAACAAAGATGGGTCTATCGTCTGGACTCGACTCACTGTGGTCTCAATGACGAAATTCCCTGGGGCACTCTAAACCATCGTTAGCCAATTTCATAATGAGGTATTAAATGTAAAATGGGCCTCTTACCCACCCTATACTAGGACCCCTTTCTAGGGGTTCGGACATCACCTACTTAATACTTTCATTATTCTACTTGACGATGTCCGTTAACAGCGTGTTAAGGGCCCTTATCCTGTATCCATCCATCTTATGTACACACCTCTCTTTAAATCTTTTTGATATGGTTAGGATTCAAGACTGGCTAATGTGCCATCTTCTCTACAAACCTATCCTTAAACCTTTTAGATTTGATTAGGAATGAAGAATGGTTAATGTGTTACTTTGGCCGTGGTGTACTAGAATACACACTTATTTTGTAGCATTAATTAATTCCTGACTATAATTGACCCTATTGTGTAACGACAAATTTGAATGGTCATTCCGACCTCTATTCTCAATACCAACTCCAAGATGGCCGCCATATTTACGTGGTAGCGGTAGCATGGGCATTGATCAATTGAACATTGTAAACCCACTCTAAGATGGCCGCCATTTTCACGTGGTAGCGATAGCACGTGATACGATCACATGACCCTTACAATACACCAGCTGGAATTGATCGGCTCTCCCGCGCTCTCGACTCCGTTCTCCAGGGAAGGTATTTAATACGGCCGGTTTCAAGGAAAGGATACCTTCCTGGATGTAGCGAAGCGGGGTAGGTCGTCCGTTTGACTCCGAATGGGAGTAGGTAAGTCAGCACGAATGATTGAAAGCCCCTCTGTCACAATGATTGGAAGCTTCTCTGTCACAAGCAGTTTGTTGAGGTGAAGGAAACTAGTGTCAGAGTCCTTAGTATACCTTCCGGTGGGGGCCCGTGGTGCTTTCTCACCAACTTTCTGGTAATGGCCTCATACGCAACCAGGGCTCGGGGGGTATATTGATGCAAGCCTAACTTTTGCTATTGCTACACCGCCGTTGGTGCGCCCCTCCGGATGTCCATGGATTGTGTGGATGGGTATTTGTTATTAATGAGGTGAGGAGGGGTTACGATGGCTCCTACCCTGGTGACACCCGGACTGACCGGGACCCTGTGCCTTGTTAACCGCTACTCATCAGCTGGCAATGACATGATGCAGAAAATCATAACACTTATACCTGGTTTTTATACATCATGTTTTCGTTATTCTAGAGACACCACTTATTGTGTCTTTTCTTCGCTACAACCGATGAGGCAATATCTGATACCTAATTAGGTGAGTTTATAACACACTCACCATCACAGTTTTTTTCACGTGTGCACATTATGTTTTTATGGGGTTTTCTATGAAGTCACTCAACGCCTTAAATTATAAGAGCATGTCAATCTGAATTCACTACAGTATCATTGACTTATGTGATCCTCACAAGATATAAAGTTTTTTGTTGTTCTTGTTTATACTACAGGTTATTCCATTTCCCATAGGAAATGTCCTAGAGGGACTACTAGTGGTAGGTAGCCTTGCGCCTTGCCACATATGTGTAGATAGTTTGTTTTAATTTACACGGTCCTGAAGAATCGCTAATGATCACTCCTTGACAACAAATAGCGAGAAACATGTCGACCATTTGGGAGTTGAGTATAATTTTTGTTGCATAATAACAAAAAGAGCCACCCCTCCCTATTCTCTTTTAATCAGGTCGGGTCCCTCGCGGAATAAATTCATCACAGAGGAGTCCCATACCTGTTTTATCATCACTTTACACATCTACACTCATCCTGGCCCCACACACCCACGGCACCCATACGGCGTGGAACAGAAGATCTCCGAAAAAGAGCCCCTTTAAGGGTGCCCGTCGGGCATTGCAGCGCCGGCCCGACGAGGAGCAGGCTCAAATGATGAAGCATGACACCTAGCTTGCTGGGTGTGTGAGGGCCCTAGTTCCAACAGGAGGAATTCCCCCTATCCTCCTCTTTACCTGTAGTATTTTTAATATTCTTACCATTTGAGTGATTAATACATCACACAGGAACTACGTACTCTCTTTTTTGGAAACAGATTTACAAGCCCCTTGCGCTGCCAGTACGTCACTTTTTGTGACGCCCTGGCAGCACATTTATCTGCCCCATATTTACAAGGGCAGGAAAAGCCACCCTGCGTGGCTTTTCCTGTCCTTGTAAATATGGCCCCTTTACATGCAGCACTTTGCGTGAAAGGGGCGTTCCATGGGTGTTGCTGTGGGTGTTCCCACGCAACACCCATGGAACCAGACACATTTCCAGATTTACGAGGATTCGTAAACCTGGAAATGCGTCAGTATGCTACGCCACCCGGTGAAAACATTTCTCCTCGTTTTTTTCCTCTTTCATTCTACAGCACACATTGAAAGAGGAAAATGCCTGTAGTGATTGTTTTTGTGCAGGAAGGTGTCCCTTCCTGCACAAAGACAATCTCCCCATGACGCAGGCATCCTTGCACCATTGTGCAAGGATGCCTGCGCCGGCGCATGGCAGCTGTTTGTGCGCCAGCGCAGGGGAGGGCACAGGAATGCGACATATCATTGTAAATATGTCACATTCCTGTGCTCTGAAAGTGCCGCAGCGTGGCACAGCTAAAGGGCTTGCGGTCCCGCGCTGCAGCACCTTCTTGTAAATCTGCCCCAATGTTTTTCTTAGGGAAAAAGAGCTCTATAAGTCACTCCAAGGTAGGTTTTGCAGCCAACGAGGTAGGTGTCTAGTATTTAAAAATTGTAACATATGAGGATTTAAGGTTGGCATGTTCCTACAGTGACTGGACTCCAAAAGCTATTTTCACTGTAGCTCTTCTATGAGAAAAGCATAATGTACAATTAAAGTGTTATTTTTGTTGTAACTTTGGCTTAAAAAATGATACAGAGTCCGTTCAATTAGTGTTTTTAATATTTATTACAAATTCATACCCATGATTTTTCTTAAACATACTGAGTTTTAAAGAGGCTTTTAGAAAGTTATACTTGTCTTGCCTGCCAGAGCTTCTAATGCTTAGGAAAGGTGAAACTACTCTCCAGCAATAATGTCTTTGTCCTTTTGGCAGGATGGCCTGCGCATGAGGTATACTGTTCAGTTTATCTCAGGAACTGCCATTTCGGAGGTCCTTGGAACTTTATTAATTTAAAGGTGACCAGGGTCAGGCTTTCCCATTCATAGTTGAGTTAAAAGAAAGATTTGGGAACGAGAGGCCTTTTGATCCTAGGTGCCATGGCCACCTCAGTTGCTTATGCTAATGCACACCTTGCGTCCCTACTGGAGTCTAGAGATGCCCCTTTTGAAGGCACTGTATGGGTGAGAAACATTGTGTGGATGTTCTATAGATGAATGCTGAGATTGGTGGCAAAGTCAGTGGATATTGCTGCAAGGATGCCCATGATAGCAAACTCTTGCAAAAGGCGATATTGCAGAAATCTTGTAAGAGTTCCCGAAATCTCGATGCTGCTTTTGGCTGGCATCTGTATAAAAAAGACTGCACCCTCAGCAGAAAGCTCATTATTCTGGCAGTTTCATGAAACAAGAGACTTGCAGTTGCTGTCTGGTGGTTGCATCCTTCTGAAGCGAGTCTTCAGATTTCAGACAAAATGGAGGTTGTCTACAATACAGCTGGTAGTAGAATTCCTATTTGTACCCTACTTTTGGAATCATTAGCGATCAGAGCTGTTCAAAGAAAATCCAAAGAGCAAATTTACACCAATAATTGCCAATACACTAAAACTTTGATGTATGAATAGTTTCAAAACTGAAAGCTTGATGTTTGGAGAACAGCAAAACGTAAGTTGAGAAGCAATTGGGATTTGCGCTAACCATTTCTTTTTCAGATAGTGGAACATAGCGTTAACTAAGAAGAAATATGGTTTGCCAATGAATGTCCATCGAACCATCATTAACATACTATCCATTTCGTGTTAGGTCTCCCTCCCTACGCTACCCTCCTCAAAACCCATCCCCTTATCTAGCCACTTTGGGCTTCTTTTTATTTAATATTCAGAATTGATGCTGCTGGAGGGTGGTTACTTTGATGATACTCCTCCTGAG
Source organism: Calotriton arnoldi (assembly GCA_963921515.1). Taxonomy (NCBI): domain Eukaryota; kingdom Metazoa; phylum Chordata; class Amphibia; order Caudata; family Salamandridae; genus Calotriton; species Calotriton arnoldi. Next base: position 43,027 of record CAWUFW010020528.1, read on the forward strand.
CAAAATGGCTAAATCCAGGGTATACAATAGGCATCCTGCCTTCTTTCACAGTGGAAGATAAGCTTGTTCCAAAACAAGTGTGTCTAGGAAGGAGGGCACTACTCATTACCATGGATGTTCCTCTGGGTTGAACATTAGCCACCCTCTAAGGGTAGAAATGTTCTCCCATGTTGGATTTTACTGGAAATGGTGCACCGTAGAACCGTAGAACAGACTGTAGTAAGTCAAAACGGGAGTTCCGAAAAAGGGAAAGGGTTGCTCTTGGGAACGTTTTTCCCATTGGTAAGGAATGAATGAATATATAATTAGTAGGCACACCAATCCTTAAAAAGGAAGTGTCCTGCCACTTCGAAACCTCTCCAACCAGATCAAGAAAAGAGTAATCCTCACCTACTTGCTTGTGTACTGTACAAAAGTAGCACCTCGCCCTCTGCTCCCCAGAACACATCTGGACCTGTGGAAGAACAGAAGATGAAGAAGCCTGCTATCTATGACCTTTGTTTGAACGTGAAAGTCTGGAACTGCCCCCACTTTTGCCAAGGACCACAAAAGTTAACTCCAACGATCAGTTGGCTTACCTTCTGTGTGGCTAAAAGGCATCAAAAGCAGCAAGAGTCCTTTTCCTGGAGTCACTAGTTGATCACTGGCAAGTGTACCCTGACTGGACTGTGCTGGTGGTGCTCTGCTTCATTTGGTCCAAGACTGAACATACAGGCTCTGAGATTCTGGGAAGCCTAGAAGTGACCAAGAAGAACTGCTTTAAAAAGAAGGAAATGGGACACGACTCATCACCCAATTCTTTCGCCCAAGGTGCAACCTCAATGGGAAAGAAAATTCAGTTGGTCTTGCTCGGATCTTTTTAATGCCTGAAAGAAGACTTCAATGGACCATTGCTTGTAAGATATCTGACTTAATGCACTCTGCCTGGCTTCGAATAATGGACTTGTCACGGTGGAGATATTTGACCTCCTAAAAAGAGACTAAGGGGGTCATTAGGATGGCGGGCGGACTTTCGTCCATCCGCCATCCAATCTTATTTGGGACCGCCCCCTAAGAGGCGGCGGTCCCACTGGGCAAATTAGGATGCGCCCTCCACTGTGGCGGTCGTATTGCCCATGTTTTGCATTGTGGTGGGTGCTGCGATCCGCAGCACCCACCACAAGCCAAAACAGACACCTCACACATACCCCTGCAATACGTGGCAGGCACCATGCGGTGCCTACCACATGGTGTAGGGATATGTAGGGGGCACCATATGTGCCCCCCAGGGCCTATGTCCATGGCCCAGGGGCCCCCCAATCCGTTTCCGCCTTACGTTTTGCTGCGGGTTGACCGCCGCAGAACGACAGGCAGAAAGATATATTGTAATCCCTACCGTGGTGACTCACAGGCACCGCCGCAATTCTGGGATTACAGGGAGGTCCAACAGGCGGTTGGATACAGACCTGCTGATGGGACCGTGGCGGTCGGTGTTCCCGACCGCCACCCGTCAAAATGCCATTGTTATATGGTGGACGGAGATCCCTGGTAAGATGGCTGAAAGACCTCCACCGACAGCCTGTCGGTGGCGGTCCTTCGGCCATCGTAATGAGGCCCTAAGTTCCAATCTAGAAATCTTGAATGAGCGAAGGTAAAAAAGTATCCAGGTAGTGAGAGGATTATAGCAGGCATAAAATTTAAATTTTCATGGTCTGAACTTTTCCCACCAAAACAAACAACGTCAGCTGGACCTCAACCTATGGCCATCTGGCTTGGAGAGGACTTCATAGAATACAGTCTTCTACCATTCCCTGTTGAAAGGTAAAATCTTTTCTTTCACCAGGTCAACCCATTAAGTTTTGTTTGTCTCTGGTGTATTGCAGTTGGCTTCAACTCGTGTCTTGATCCCGGCTGTGCTGTTACCTGGTGGTTTTTAGAAAATCATATTTCCAGTTCTTCCTATTGAACTTTTATTAATTTTGATTAATTTTTCTTATTAATTATTTTTTGGTACTGCTAAATGCTTAACACATTTTCTGTGAGTTAAGCCTATCTGCTTGTGCAATACATTTCTTTACTTAAACAGTAAATTTTACCTGAAGGGGATTTTGGATTTTTTTGGGGGGAAGGACTCGTATCCTCCCCAGCTAATTATCCATCTGCTTATAACCAGAATAGACTTAATTCCATCAAACACCTCCAAAGACCACACAGCTTACTTGAGAACTCTAGAAATATAAATTAGCCTAGTAGCACTCTCGTAAGAACCTTTGCTATTGCAAAGAAGAGAAAAACTAGCCAATAGCTTAGTAAACCAAAGGGTTCCGAAGAGGATTTTAAATGAATAAAGATATAATAATTGCAATATTCAACTTCTCTGACGCTCCCCCAAGTCTCTGAAAGCTTGCTAAGGAAATGTTTCTTTGGCATGCAAAAAGTATGCATGTGTAAATGTAAATGTGTTACTAATTAGATTTTAAGATGAAAATTAGGAATATATTTTCCTTTCTAACAGTAATATTTATGAAAGAATTATTCTGATGACAAGCCTGACATTAGCAAAATCCCTTGGTTTGCAAGCACAAAATACCTTTTTCTAATATAGAAGACAAATTTTATAACTTGGAAAAGTTTTTCTGATTCGTAAAATGAGTTTTACGACCCATTACAAATAGCAATTTGGAAGGAGCATAAAAGGGGCGTTCTTTTAAAAAAAAATTGCACTTCACTATGCAGTGCACCAATAGTTTGCACAATTCGGGTCACCACAGTTACCGGCACCTCAAAGGAGGTTGTAACTGATTCGCAAAGAGGAAGTGGAGCCCCTGAGTCAGCTTCTGCTTTGAGAATTGTATTGGCTGCCTTGTTGAGGGTGTAGGCAATGGTCCAGGGGACCACTGCCTGCTCTCACTGATGTTTTTGCAAATGCAAAACTTTTATTGTTTTAAAGAAACATGGGCTGCTTCGCTTTGAGAGTGCAAATACAGGAATGGTCATCTGCTGTCCCTTAGAGATCACCATCCCTGTGTTTGTAGTCAATCACATTGGTTTGCAACTTATTATTACTTATTACTCACTAGACAGGTCATTCTGTGACTCTCTAAGAATGCTCACTCTAAAAAATGCAACTTATTAGTACATAGGTCACATTGCAAAATCAGAGGCAATTTGCAAAAAAGTAACTGAGCAATATGTGACCATTTTTAGCTAGTGGGCTCTTTGTACGTGATTAGACAGAATACCAGAAACAGAAATATCGTGGGACAAAATATTGTGTCAGGAATACCGAGGACAAAAATATTGTGAAGATAAGTTTCTATATATAAGCAAAGTTTTACTATAAATAAGTCCACATATATTTACCTTGACAATATATATATCTTCAAGGTACATGGATGTGGAGTTAAGAATAGCAAATCTATACTTACCCATTTGCACGTACCTTCTCAATATTTTGGGCCTTGATATTTTTGACATGATATTATGTCCACATGATATTTCTGTTTCTGATATTCTGTCAGTGATCCCTTAGTACACCTGCCTGTTGCTCTTTATAGCATTTTATTGTAAGCCTTGTCCTATGCCATTGCACATTGCATACATGATTTGCATATAAGAGACAAGTGACCTTGAGAAAAAATTATTTCTGAACATTATAAATTTTAATTGCTCATGTGTATGAATAATTATTGTACATCCTAATGAATATTTTCTAGTTCAGATTAATGTTTCACTGAAATTGATGTACCAGTCATAATGAAAAAGATTGGAGTTGATGAGGTTGAGCTTTTCTATCGTAGTGAGATGTAATTACAAGTGTTATTGTTTTTCTTTATCTTAAACACAGATTAGACCATAAAAATATTTACAAATATACCAAGTTGGGTAGGGAAAAAACACGAAAATGAAAATGTTTAGCTATTTTCTGAAAATATGATTTTAATGAAGTAATCGTGAATTTAATCCAATCGAAGTTATTGCTGCTTGTAATTATCCTTATTGAAAAAGGCTGCTTTACTGTGTTTAGCTTGCTAGACACCTTTCTTTCCAGTATTAATTATTTACAAAAAGTGAAAGATTTCTGCTAATCTTGTGAATACATTAACAAAGAAAGTAAAAACAAATCTATTTTGGAACTGGGCGGACACATTGGGCCCAATGTTTTAAATGTCAATTAGAAGACCGGCAATAGTGCAAAGACAAGCTCACTATGTATGTGTGGAAGTGCAATATGCAAACCCTAAACATATATGTGGTGGGAAACAGGAATGATTGCAATTTACACCACTGTTATAAAACTCAACTTTAAAAGACGGTCTGGATGTTATGCACGGGGAGTGCTCTTGGGTTAGTCAAATGTTTCCATTTTACATCCTTTTGGGAAATCCCTACAAGTCAGGGTTCAAATATAGCCACACAGCATTGTAGCACGGTCGCTTCTAGAAGGAGTCACCTTTTTCTTAGGAAATCACAAAGGAAACTCAAAAGACTTTAAAAGCATGGAGCCCTAAATCCTTCTCAGGACATTGCTAAGGAATTGCAATTCCACCTTTGAAATATAGCCATAGAGCTTACTGTAGAATGAGGGCTACTGATATCCCAATTGTTCCTTATAGTGTGCCACCTTTTTCGGTGCATCCTGCGAAATTGATTGAATTTTTGAATACCGGAATAGTGCATTTTGTCTTCTGTCCTGCACTCTTTTTGCAAGACAGAGCTAAGGTGGGATATCTAATCAGTTGTATTACAGGAGAGGATGTATCTTGGGCCACCCCTTTAGCTATCACCTCATATCTTTGACTGGATATTCATGCAACCTTCCTACTTGCTTTGGAAAAGATGCTTGAATACTCTGATCTGGAACATTTTGTCAAGGGGGATCTCTGTGACATACAGCAAGGTGGTATAGCTGGTTGACAAATGTGACTCCTTTTTGCTAAATGGCAGCCAAAACTACTTGAAAGGCTGAGAGAATTCAAATGTTATTATTCTGTCCTGGGTCAAGTGAAGAGATCACAGATGAGCATGCCAATAATCATCCTCCAATTTCATTTTCAAAACTTGTACATATAGCTTTTGTTGGAGGTGGCCCTCCCTGCAATGTCACCCCCAAAACATTTGGTTTTACTACTCCTGTTTTTCTAAATCATTTTTGGTTGTTGACATTAGGACTCTGTGAACTTTACCACTGATAACCAGTGCCAAAGTGATTGTGCTCTTAAACATTCTAAAAGTGGCTTACACCCAATTGGCAAATTTAATTTACTTTTAAGTCCCTAGTAAAGTGGCCTACATATACCTAATGCCTGTAAATTAAATGCTACTTATTGTGCCAACCTAAGTAGCCCTTTAAAATATGCCTCAGGCCTGCCAATTCAACAAGGCAAAATACACCTTTTTTTCAGGCCTAAAACTCCCTTTTTGATACATACAAGACTCCCCCAAGGCAGGCCATAACAGCCCACAGGGGTGGTTGCAGTGTATTATTTTGGTAGTGAAAAATTCCCAAATTAATTTTGTACTACTGTGAGGCCTTCCTCTTCCATAGGATAACATTAGGTTACCTAAATTCCATTGAATACGTGCTGACGTATGATTAGGAACAGGTATAAAGATCATGTTTGGTGTCTGAGAAATTGTAATGTAAAATCCTCTTTAATTGTAATATTGGATTTTGAGTCATAATTTCCTAAATTTCTTGTCCTAACCATTTGGTTCCTGCAGTCTATTCCTGGATCACATGACTGGGTGCAGATGGCAGTTGGCCTTAGTGTATTCCTCTCAGGCAGCCACGCAATAGAGGGATTAGGCATGCCTGAATGGGCCGTTTCAGGCAGGATGGGGGAAGCTGTGCACAGCACCACTCGCACTTCAATAGTCTGCGTCCTGCTCTCACATAAAGAACGTCACGCTAGCCTTTGGTGCCTGCAGATAGACTGGGACCAGGGGAGGGAAGCAGGAAATTGCAGACACTTCTGTGAGGAGAAGCCACCAGGCATAAAAATAGGACATTCAGTCCTACTCTTCAGTTTACTCCTGAACCTCCTGAAAGATAGCCTGCTGCTGTGGCTTTCTGTGTACACCAGAGAGACAGCCTTTGTGCACCAGGAAGAACTTGTCTGCTGCCTGAAGCCTGCTCTGAGCCCCCAGACATTTGACCTGCTGCATGAGCCCTGCTCTTCTACTTCAGCTCAGGACTTCCAGAATGACTCCAAGGGCTAGTTAGCTGACCTCCTAATCTGAACCTTAGGGACAGACAAGGCTCCAACCATCTTGAACCCACACCTGGACCCAGCCTGAAGTGAATCCTTCTCTTCAAGTGATGCACAGCCAGCCCTGGATCCTTGGAAGAGGTGCTAAAGGTGCTCAAACAGCCAAAAATAAAAACCTGGGTCCAAAAGTGGCCTGAGAACCGATAGGAGATTGAGACCTACCTAATCGCTGATCGGCCAAGGTGCATCACTGGGTGTATGAGTGGCTGTATGGGTCTGTACAGTGGGTGGATAAAGGGGCAGGGCCTCCGATGAGCTCTCAGCTCTACCACTGTGCGGGCCTTACAGGAGGTAACAGAAGGGGTTCCTGGCCCCCAAGGAACCTCAGCATCCAAGGGGACTTCATCTGCCTACAAGTAATACACTATGAGGCGCGTTTGAAGAGTGGTGGAGGTCCCCAGGGCCATCTATGGCTCCAGGAGGGGGGCATGCGGCCTCCCTCCTTCCTTAAGTAGGGGCCTGTCCCTGGGAGGTGGCGGTCCCTGGGGCCCAGAATGGCCCGGAAGGGGGGCCACATGGCCCCCCTCCCATTTCTTAAATATAGAGTTTGGCCCCGGGGAGGTGGTGGTCCCCAGGCTGGGGGTTGTGAGGCCCCCCTCACATTAAATTTTAAAACCTGTGAAAAAGAAGTAAGAGACAAAAGTACTGGAGAGAAACGCCGCTTTTACTGAAATAATAAAAGGTTGTTACCTCTTTGCTGTGGAGTGCGTCCTTAAATCTGAGGAACTTTTGGAAACAAACATTCACTGCGTCCTTCGGCTGTGGAGGATTGCACCACTCCTAAATGAATGGGAGACCTCGGGATATGGATACATCCCGAATGAAGGCACAGCGGAGTCAAGAGTAATGATGGCGGAATTTCGATCTGGGGCCCACTGGAGGGCTTGTTTCATTGTGAGTCCCAAAATCATCGTGATGTGCTGCAAAACCTACTGAAAGGTTAAAATTATATAAAGAAGGAACTACTGTCCCCAAGATGCATCGTAAAGACTGACTATCAGGAGGCACACCGGAGGCCTATAAAGGAATTAGCATAGTGGAGGCGGTGGACTGATGCTCATTACTGCAACCTCATGCAGCCTGTGAAAAAGAAGTAAGAGACTTCGAAACGCGTCAGCTAAAGGGACAAAAGTACTGGAGAGAAACGCCGCTTTAACTGAAATAATAAAAGGTTGTTACCTCTTTGCTGTGGAGTACGTCCTTAAATCTGGGGAACTTTTGGAAACATATATATATATATTATCTACTGGCGGTCGCCAGTAGATAGTTATAGTTAGGATCTATTTTCCATAGGAAATCCGCAACATTCTATTTGAAATAACTCTCTTGCCGGTTGACGAATGTTCGCGAAATTTTCAAACTTTATGGCCCGCTCCGGTCCGCTCCTACCCTGAAAGTCTCGGGGTGATTTGTCAAGCGGGGGCCGAGAAAAAAGGGGGGTCCCAAAACGTGTTTTCCCCATTCATTTTCCCATAGGAAACTTTAGACACGGCTACAGCCCGAACTGCTGAACGGAATTACACCAAATTTGGCAAAGAGGTAGTTCTTGGTTCAGAAAGAACCCTTTTTGTTAAATGGTGTAAATCCGTTCAGTAGTTCCTGAGAAAATCAAAATGAAAATCACATATATATCTATGGCCGCGTTGGATTCGCGCACCCTCCCGATCACGAGCTGCATGCTAATTGGCTGTCAACACTCCAAACCAGGAAGTGTTGGCAGCCATTTTGTCCCTCGGTAGAACCGAGGGACAGAAACAAGTGCGCAAAACGCACAAAGGGGGCAGGGTAGAAACACCCTGACCCCTAGGTCTGCTCAGGGGGTCCCACAAGGACCCCCTGGGCAGAAAAAGCATTTTTTTTTAAATCGGCAGGATGCACTCAGGGTGCGCGGATCCTGCCAAAAAAAGAAAATCGAAGCGCGGTCTCCGCGCTTCGATGCAAATTGGCCCCGGGTGGCCCAAGTCCTGGGGGCATGCGGGGGTGTGTTTATTGTTTATATGGGGGCCTCTAAGGCCCCCAAGCCCGGGGACCGCCACCCCCGGGGCTTAATAAAAAAATGGTGCGGGAGGGCTCTTTGCCCTCCCGCTGCCCCGAGACCGCCACCCCCGGGGCTTCTTTTTTAATTTTAATAATGTGTGGGGGCTCCAGCCCCCACACGCCCCGGGACCACCACCTCCCCGGGGCACATAGAAAATAAATGTGGGGGTCCGTTACGGACCCCAGAGCCCGGGGACCACCACCTCCCCGGGGCTGTGCAATTCAAGGGAGGGGGCCGCGCGGCCCCCCTCCTGGAGCCCTCCATGGCCCTGGGGACCGCCACCCCCCAGGGCCGGCTCCTGCAGTGTCCCAGGGTGCCTACCCCCGGGACACTGATGTTTGCAATGACAGGACGGGAGCCTCGCGGCTCCCGTCCTGTCATTGCAAGCTTACATTGGATATTGGAAGAAAGAGCAGGAAACCTGCTCTCGCTCCAATATCCAAAGCTGATTGCTTTTCCACACGGGGAGCAGCATGTTAGCTGCTCCCCATGTGGAAAGCAATGCCCGGCTCGCGCAGGAGGCAGGGAGCCGGCTGGGACTGTGGGGGATTGGGGACCCCCACAGTCCCCAACCAGAGGCCAGGCCCCGGGGGATGGGGTCCCCGGGGCCATAAGTGGCCAGGGAAGGGGGCCACGCAGCCCCCCTCCCCAAATTTAAAAAAATTAAAATAAAAAATAAAAAAGTGCAAGGCCGGCCCCGGGTGAAGGGGTCTCCGGGGCCTTAAATGGCCTGAGGAGGGGGGCCACGCAGCCCCCCTCCAAATCTATCAAATAAAAACCAAGGTCATGCCCCGGGAGATGGGGTCCCCGGGGCCAATACAGGCCCAGGGAAGAGGGGCCACGCAGCCCCCTTCCTGTTTTTTTTTTTCATTTAAAAAATAAAATAAAATGCTCAGGCCCCGGGGGATGGGGTTTCCGGGGCCAAAAGTGGGCAAGGGAAGGGGGGCCACGCAGTCCCCCTCCCATTAAAAAAAATTTAAAAAAAAAAAAAAAAACGACCGGCATCGTGCCAAGGCCCCGCCCCCCTCCCTGCAGTACTCTAAGTGTGCAGTTTTGGAACTTTAGAATATTCCTCTAAAATCAGCCGAACTACGAATTCCGATTTACTCACCTGTTATCAGGAGAGACCTCAGTGCTGCATCTTTCAGCCCAGTACTGATCCTGAAAAGAAATTTTAACCGTACTTACCAGTAACTTGAATTTCCTTCCATAGGATATCATTCACTGGTTTCACTTGGAAATTCTTCTAAGTGTGCAGTTTTGGAACTTTAGAATATTCCTCTAAAATCAGCCGAACTACGAATTCCGATTTACTCACCTGTTATCAGGAGAGACCTCAGTGCTGCATCTTTCAGCCCAGTACTGATCCTGAAAAGTAATTTTAACCGTACTTACCAGTAACTTGAATTTCCTTCCATAGGATATCATTCACTGGTTTCACTTGGAAATTCTTCTAAGTGTGCAGTTTTGGAACTTTATAATATTCCTCTAAAATCAGCCGAAATACGAATTCCGATTTACTCACCTGTTATCAGGAGAGACCTCAGTGCTGCATCTTTCAGCCCAGTACTGATCCTGAAAAGTAATTTTAACCGTACTTACCAGCAACTTGAATTTCCTTCCATAGGCTAACATTGACTGGTTTCACTTGGAAATTCTTCTGAGTGTGGAGTTTTGGAACTTTATAATATTCCTCTAAAATCAACCGAACTACGAAAACCGATTTACTCACCTGTTATCAGGAGATAACCCAGTGCTGCATCTTTTAGCCCAGCACTGACCCTGAAAAGTAATTCTAACCGTACTTACCAGTAACTTGTATTTCCTTCCATAGGAATCAATTGTCTGGTTTTCAGCAGAAAAGTTTCAAAGTGTCGATTTTCACAAACTACAAATATTCCTTAAAAATCGCCTGTATGACTTAAATGCATTCTTTCAACTGTTTACAGGAGATGCACCAGTGCTGGATCCAGGATCCACCACTGAGTAAGAAAAAGTAACGATAACACTACTTACCTGCTAAGTGAATTTCCTCCCATAGGATAACATTGGTGATTCTATGTGAAAAAGTTTCTAAGTGTCAACTTTTTAAAATACAATAATATTCCTTAAAAATCACTACTGTAACCAAAACGTTTTTACTCAACTGTTTACAGGAGATGTCCCAGGACTGAATCTAGGATCCAGTCCTGTGGTTAGAAAAAGTAATCCATAAAGTAACTAATTGCATTTAACTAGAAATTCACATTGAGCTCAATGTTGCATTGTGTTTGAAATTGTGTTGCCCATTGCAACAACTGTAACTACTGTACTTAAAACTCTATTGCCTATTTGCAAACTATTTAAACTAAAGTAATTCATTCTGAGAAAGTATATTTTGTAATGTAATGTATAATTTAATTACAATGTAATTTAATAAATAAAATATCTAAAAATAAATAGTTTTAAAAAATGTAGTAAATCAGTATCAAAAAAATAAATATAACAATTAATACATTTAAAAATTGTCATTTACAAAACCTTTGAAATTCACTGAAAAAACCATAGGTTTTAGGGGCGTTATAGTTAGAAATTAGCATTTAAAAAACGTTTGAAATTCACTGAAAAAACCACAGGTTTCAGGCACGTTATAGTTAGAAATTAGCATTTAAAAAACCTTTGAAATTCACTGAAAAAACCATAGGTTTCAGACACGTTATAGTTAGAAATTAGCATTTAAAAAACCTTTGAAATTCACTGAAAAAACCATAGGTTTTAGGGACAGTTATAGTTAGTTGGACATTTCACTCGTACAAAATCATAGAAATTCCCCCGTTATAGTTAGTTCAGCTAACTATAACTCGCGCCCCCGCAATGCACTGCTGATGACGTCACATATTACATCACTCATGACATGGTCAGTGACATCACTGATGAAATCACTGATGACATCTCAAATGACATCACTGATGACATAACTGATGACATTATCCATGTGATAATTTCATGCATCTTCTCACACCCTAATATAACTTTTGATACACCCACTGTAAATTACAGACTGCCATTCTCAAAACCATAGACACTCCAACACCAATAACTACATACCCACTCACTGTTTCTTAGGTCTACACACATCCACTCACTCACCCGTACAGTCACTCATGCTTACGGTCACTCAGTACAGGACTATCATATGCACTCATACACCTACATAGACACTCACACACCGCCACTCACCCATAGAGGTACTCACACACCTAGTCAGTCATGCAAATAATTAATCACACTGCCATTTACTCACCTATACAGTTATACACACACCAGCTCACTTACTCATACAAATACTAGCACAATCTTACGCTCTTATACAATCACTGATACAAGCACACACTCATCCATACAGTCACTCTCACAATCACAATCACACACTCTCGCTTCTAGCTATTTATATACTCGAACACACATATATACTGCCTTTCACATATGTAGTTACTCACACATGTACCACTGAGATATACATTCACTCACTAACACACCCATACACACACTCACCCACCCATACAGTCCATCACAGATGCACTCTTGAAACCATGCACCCAGTGAATCACCCACTGATACATCTATGTGCAGCCACACACACCCCATCCATACAAACACTCAGACACCCATACAGATACTCAGACAACCAATCAATAACTCATAGACACTCATGTAGCTATTTACAAACACATGCAGCCACTTACACACCAACAGACAGACGGATAAAGACATTCACACAGTTTAGTCACTAACCCATGCATTTAGTAAGATACGTTTAATCACTCACTTATAGAGTCAGTCACGCACCTACTAAATCATCCATCCAGACACTTATACACCCACTCATTATTCAATACACTATAGAAACACACAGTCACTGCATGATGTCATCAGTGATGTCATTTGAGATGTCATCAGTGATGTCATCAGTGATGTCACTGACCATGTCATGAGTGATGTAATATGTGACATCATCAGCAGTGCATTGCGGGGCGCGAGTTATAGTTAGCTGAACTAACTATAACGGGGGAATTTCTATGGTTTTGTACGAGTGAAATGTCCAACTAACTATAACTGTCCCTAAAACCTATGGTTTTTTCAGTGAATTTCAAAGGTTTTTTAAATGCTAATTTCTAACTATAACGTGTCTGAAACCTATGGTTTTTTCAGTGAATATATAGATATATGGATATAAATATGAACACCCACATTCATTTAGAGATTGATCCGAAAGCCTGACACATTTTGGCCTGATGTAGCCTTGATCAGAACCGATTCGGACTGCACGAACGGTTTCCGGGATTCCTACTCAGTCGTTGGGAAATCTGTACGAATCGTTTGGAAACAAGGGTTCCGATTCGGATTCTGCAATACCGAATCCATTCAGAGCCTTTCCTAACGAGATCCTAATCGGCCCCTTTGTCTGGGTCCTCGGGAAGCAGGTGGGGAGATGTAGCAAGTTTTAATTAGGAAGTAGATGTAAACAAGGGAAGGTTAGTAGCCAATTGATCCACAACAAAGAAAAGATGAGAGATTAAGCCTTCCCTCGTTCTGCCGACAACTTATACCGATCACTCAATGAGAAGGACGTGTACTAAGGTGTAATCAATTTAGCAGTATATTACCCACCAGGAAGTGGGCCTCAAGGTCCCACACTGGTGAAACCGTAACAGGAAAGAGGAAAGCACAAGCAATCACCAAACCCTAAGAAGGAGGCAAGAAATTATTGTGTCAGAGTTAGCTCTGGGGGTAAAGATCCAATTTGGGAATCCCGAAGGGCTGTAAATACTACCCTCTCCCACTCAATGGCATGCTTCATCATTGGGCTGCTACAACTCCCTGATGCAGACCAACATCCTGGGAGGAGTGCAAAAAAAAATAGAAAATAGAAAAGAAAGAATTCTACAGATAGGGATCCCTAATGCAGAGGAAAAATCTAAAACTGTCTAAGGGGGTATCCGAAACCTTTATTGTGGATCCCACTTGGCAGGATTAAAAGAAAATGTATAGAATGGGTGTATGGGAAAGCAACAACACCATTACTCTGTCTGCTGTATCAACATGTTTCTGCCTTAGATTGCCACCCAGTAGGGTCACTGGCATTCATCAGGATACAGATCCCTAAAGAAAGTACTACTAATGTTCCCTCCTAGTCTTGTCATTATCTGGTAGGGGACTCATAAATGGCTATACTTGCCCTTTCTGTAGACACACACCATCTGCGTTCCTACGGGAATACACACCAAATTTTAAGAATGGTTGTGTTAACTCATATAACTACAACTTCTCTTAAATTATACTCCCAAAGAGTAGGAGCTACAGTAACATTTCTTGAAATTTGGGGTGAGAGGTAGGATTACCCCTCGGGTCGAATATTACAGAGTCTGGTTTTTTAGTGAGAGAATTTTTGAAGATCAAGAATGGGCTCTATGGGCCTGATTATGATGGCGGGGAGACAGGCTGTCGGTGGCGGTCTCCCTGCCAGTGGATAGATGTTTCCCACCCACTATATTACAGTGACGGGCGGGGGAGATGGCAGCCGGAAAGTCCAACCGCCACACATCCAACAGGCTCCTTGAGCCCGCCGGTGCATCGGGGGAATTGTATTCCCTACAATGAAGGTGGTGCCTGCCAGGGATTACAATGTCCCTTTCCACAGGCCTTTTCATGGCGGTTAACCCGCCATGAAAAGTATTGCGGAAAGGGACTTTGGGGGCCCGTAGCGGGTCCTCCTTCACCCTGGCCCACAGACATGGGACCTGGGGGGCACCATAGGTGCCCCCCTACATATCACTGCACAATAGTGCAGGGATATATAACATGTCCCTTTTTTACATTGCAGCGGGAGCTGCAGCCAGCAGCACCCACCGCAATGTAAAAGATAGGCATTGCGACCGCAGTGGTGGCGGTTGCATTGTAATGCCTATTGTGTGACCGCCGCCTTGTAGGCGGGCGTTCCCATTCCCTGATGCAATGATGGACGGACTGAAGTCGGTCCGCCATTCGTAATCAGCCCCTAAGTTTGATCAACTCAGGGGATAAATATGTATATCTGCGTCTGATCTTGATTTCTTATTTATAATAATAATGCAAGTGTCTTGATGAATTGTAATATTTATACTGCTGCTAACTCTGATAATAAAAAAGCTTTAAAAAAACTACAACTTCCCTTGCCCCCACCTAGGGTTAGGCCATCATTTTTTCGATTATGATGCTCTAATCACCAAAAGTGTGATCCCCTAACATTTAAAAAATTAAAAGTATATACCCAATGAAAGAAGACACCTTACATGTGATCTATTTTTCACGTGCCCAGTAACTTACATGGTAACATACTTACCCGAGTTTCATCAATAATGATCATAACTCGGGGACAGAGTGGGGACACCATCCTATAGTCGCACTCTAAAATTAAAAGATTAAAAGCCAATGACTGATGCTTAAAGGGTAAGAAATTCTGCGCGGCCATACAAGTATTTGTGGTCACAGTCATTAATCTCACAGAGTAGGTACTGATTTTATTACCTTGTGATCTTAATAAAAGTGCCCAAAGCTTCACTATACTAGTTGATACATATATGTGAGGGAGACCCATATTTAGGTACTCCCTCACCGTTCTTGTAATATGACACACAGTGCATTCAAAATACAAACACAGAAATGCAATTTTTTAGAAGTTAGATATTCACTTAAGTCCTAGTATCGGACTACAATTACAATGCTCTCTCTGGTGTTCTGTCTGAATATTAGCAGACAGCCTGGCTTTTTGTTAGTCTGAGAAGGTGGAGCATGGGTCATCCGAATATTAGCAGACAGCCTGGCCTCTCGTTAGTCAGAGAAAGTGGAGCATGGGTTATCGGAACCTCTGTTTTGTTATAAACACTCTGCCGCCCTCGCATTCTCATTCAGTCGCCTTACTGAGGGTATTATATCATACATGCCAATAGACCCGATTCAGGACATTGCATTTTCTACAATAGAAGTCAATGGGGAATTTTCGTTCTCCCGATTTTTTATTTTAAATCTCCCACGTCCCTGTCCTAAATTGTTGACATGTATGTTATATTATTATCACTAGCTTATCCTCACTCATCACCGCATTCCCCTGTGCCTGACTTACTACTCTAAGGGATGGGTGTCTCCAGTTGGGCCACTCAGATCCCTCCGACAGTGCCGTGAGGAGATCACCGCCCCCCTAAGGCTGCAAACACTTCCGCCCATGTGTTTCCTTGTGACACGCCCCCTCTAGAGGTCCATGTGTGATTAATGGAATGGGAGGTGGCCATCTTGGAATTCATCTCTTCTACCAAGGGACTATATGTATCAGTGTTGTGACCATTCACCCGACGTCCATTGTAACCAATGTGGCATTGTTTCAAGCAAAACGTTTTATTCATAATTCGCACTCATGTAGCGTATCCTCTATTATTCACGGGCACAGAAAGTGTATTTCAAAATGCCCTCGTGAATAACAGGACCTCTGAAGGGCTGAGAGATTTGTGATGCTATTGCTATCTCACCCCATATTATCCAGGTGGTGCCAAGGGATGGCATCATATTGTTATCCTCTCGGGGGGGAAATAAATGTGTCTACATTACAATCGTATCCCATTAATGATGGGCATTGAATACTATACCACACAATGGGCTAGCGGGTCACGGAAAATCCAAAGGGCTGGTATATTCCTCTATCATATAATGATTCACCTCATACTATGCAAGTAGTTCCAAGGAATGGCATTGTTCAATCTATTTTCGGCGCTCCCAAGTCTGTGGACTCATCTTTGTCCCCGAAGGAACAACACTTGTGTTTTATCTCTTGTTGTCGGGGGAATATACAGTTTGTCAATCACTAACCATTTTAGGTCTTTTTTAGTATGTTTCTTCTCTGCAAAATGTGAAGTTAGTTTGGTCATTGTTTTTTCAAATATAACATTGCTCATGTTTTCCAGTATTCTGACTTTCACCCATCTCGTAGTCAAACCTACATACGGGCAGGTGATCAAATAGATGACATTTTCTGTATTACACGTCGTATGATTCTTTAGTTCAAATGGGTATCTCAGTCCCACATTCAGCAATTTTGTGTTTGAAGTGAATGGACAAGCTTTACACGACCCACAGCTGTAGTGCCCAGTTACTGGGGCAAGGGCTCCCTCTGCAGGGATTCTATGATCTCTTCGTTTCTGTTGTTGTGGACTTGTGTGTACTAACACATTTCTTATGCTTGCACTTTTTTTATAAGAGAACAATGGGCTCTTCAGATTTTGGCCATTTGTGTTCAAAATATGCCAGTTTTTGGTTATAATCTTCTTGATGCCATTAGATGCTGCGCTAAAGGTAGTTACGCACACATTCCTGTCTTCTTTGGGTTTCTCAGTTATTTCCAGAAGTGAGTCTCTGTTATTGTTTTTTGCTCATATTTTAGCTCTTTTAATTACATGCTTTGGGTAATTACGGTTGGGTATAACTCAGGTTAGTAGCCACTTGGGAAGTACACCCACAGGTCTCAAAACACAATACAGTTACGCAGTCTCTTGATCTGCCTCAGAACTGTCTCAGAAGCATTCCTTCAACCAAGTCAATCTCTCTCTCGCTGCTACCTGGCACCAGGATGTCTTCAGGAGGGGCCAGGTGTGGAGAGGATAGTTGGTCCGCCGCGAGGAGGGTCAAAAAGGGAACAAATGATGAATGGGGAGTAACACAGGTGGGCTCTCGATAGTGGGAGGCATACCAAGCAGTACACAATTATCTGGGTCATGCCCAGGCAATTCAGGCACAGCGCCTGATGTGCTTAGTTATGAGTCACACCAGACACTTTTCGTCTCCAACACAAAGAGTTGCAAATTCCGTACCTCCCTGGAAATGAGGCACAATGAATGGTGCACATTAAGATGGGTTGCACCAGTCAATTCTGGTCACATACAATGAAGAGTTGCAAATTCCATACCTCACTAGAAATGAGGCACAATGTCTGGTGCACTATAATACAGGTTACACCAGACCGTGCCGGTCACACACAGGCGCAATTTCAGCGGAGTCACATGAGGTAGAATGAGGCACAGCTACGAGTACACCACCACTTCCAATAGTTGCACCCTGTGAATAGGGCACTGCACAAAACGAGCATGCAGTCAGCGTGTCGCATGAGAGAGATGTGGCACAGTTGACGAAACAGCCCACACGGGGTCCCGCAAGTGGTAAATCCACTCACCACCAACTAGACGCTTATGAATGTCAGGGTTCCTGCAGGACAGGAACCTCAAGCCTTAGATGCAGGCACGATTTCTGGTGCTCCACTCTAGACAATCCGGTCTCCAGACACAAGTCTTAGTTCCCCACTCACACCGCGCAACCCAATGGGATTCCGTAGCCAATGTGGACACTTGAGAGGGCACTGCTCTCCAGATGTCACAGGCAGATGGTGCAGGTCCCTCGCGGGAGATCTTTGGGAGAACAGCAGGCCCACAGACAGACCCTTGGAGAGTACACTTCAGTGCACCAAACTTCAGCAGGTCTTCAGCCCAGGCCAGCTACTATTCAGAAAGGGAACGGGGGCCCCTTCTTGGGCAGTCATCCTCCATGGGCACGACAGAGTCCTCTGACAATGTGCACCATGCAGTCTGGGTTCTCCGGTCCCGCACTGCAAGCATATCTCACCCTGTGCTGAAGGATAGCACCTGTAGTTATACTGTTGTGTGTCTTTGAAGTTAGGGGTGGTTCAAGGTGCTTTCCTTTGAACCACAGGTGTCTCCCCTAAATTGTAGGCCTGTATGTCATGGGGCCATGGAATGAAAATCTTAATCTTTAGTGGGGGATGATCTGACCCCTAGAGGCTAACTGTCAGAACCTCTCTCTGCAATCTATTCCATTCGGCCTTCAAATGGCAGATGTCTGCCATTCTTGTTGGATGCCCATGGTTATGGTTGTCGCTCAGGGAATGCACTGATGTGCTTCCCTTGTCCCCTGGTGTCCACTGGAGCCAGGCACCATGGCACACAAGCATAGAAATGTCCAAATTCTATAAGTGGCATTTCTAAGCGAGTTATGCCAAAACCCCCTATACCACTGGAAAGGGTGTGGAATGGCAAATCGATTGATAGGAAACTTCATGAGGCTGCTCCACTGCAATCCACTATCATAGCCTGAAGTGATGTTAACCACTTCCCTATGTTTACCTATGGGAATAGCAAGCCTCATAGGTAGTGAAAACACACACAGGTATTCCTCACTACGTGGGCACATGTGCACTATGGCGCTCACTGACTTGCTATGCTAAAAGAAGAATTGATGGAAGGATGCTGAACAGTGTAAAACATTCACCCCCAGTACAGAGATCTGGGCTTAAGTCGATCATTTTACTGGCTCACCATGCCATTCCAGTTTGTTAGCAGCCATATGCAAATCAGTCTTGACCCTGCTCCCCATTCGGATTTTGGATTTGTATTTGGGATTTGTAACGCACGGCTACTCAAAGAGTGTCCCAGCATGAGGCTTAAGGAAAGAAAGGCAAGAGGGGACGGCTAGACGAAAAAAATGTCTTAATCGTTTTCCTAAAAAGCTTGGAATCCTGAATGCTGCGGAGATCCAGAGGGAGAAGATTCTAGGCCGAAGATGCCCTGAAAGCAAAAGAGCTCCCTCCCATTCTCTTAATGCCAAATCTCAGGATATAGGCGAAAAGCTGCGTTGCAGAGTGCAGCTGCCTGGTAGGAATATAGAGCCTGAAGCGCTCTCTCAGGTAGGCAGGGCCATGTCCATAGAGAGCTGAATGTGCCAGGATCAGGGATTTAACCTTAATCCATGGGCACAGTCCAGCTCGAACTGCCAGGCCAGGTCTTCGCTCGACCAGAAACAAGCCTCCTAGGACCGGTTTTAAGGTATCATCCCTCATCAGCCAGTCTAGTTTGACTCCAGTGGCATGGAGAGCACAGGACAAACATCTGGGCATTCCCATCCTACTAGAGGTGACAAATGCAAAAAGAACAATTAATGGACGGAATACTGAACAATTTCAAACACTGACCCCCCAGTACAGAGATTTGGGTTTAAATCCATCATTTGTTTTTGCTTGCCATGCCATTCCAGTTTGCTTCCAGCCGTATACAAATCAGTCTTGAACCTGCCCCCCTTGGGAATAGCCCAGCCCACACTGCCAGGCTAGGTCCTCCCTGGACCGGAAACAAGCATCCTAGGACAAATTGCGGGGTATCTCCCTTCATCAGCCAGGCTAGCTTGTCTCCATTGGCATAGAGAACACGGGACCCACGTCTGGGTATACACATCCCACTTGGGTTGACAAATGCAAAAAGAACAATTGATGGACAGAATGCTGAATAATTTCAAACATTCACTCCCAGTACAGAAATGTGGGCGTATATCCATCATTTTTTTTTCCTCACCATGCCATTCCAGTTTGTTTTCAGCCATATGAAAATCAGTCTTGACCCTGCTCCCGTGGGAACAGTCCAGCCTGAACTGCCATGCCAGGTCCTCCCTGGACTGGAAACAAGCATCCTGGGACCGCTTTCGGGTATCACCCCTCATCAGCCAGGCTAGCTTGACTCCAATGCCTGGAGAGCACGGGACCCACGTCTGGGCATACCCGTCCCACTCAGGATGACAAATGTAAAAAGGACAATTGATGGATGGAATGCTGAACAATGTCAAACATTCACCCCCAGTACAGAGATCTGGGCATGAATCCATCATTTTATTTTTTGCTCACTATGTCATTCTAGTCTGTTCCAAGCCATATGCAAATCAGTCTTGACTCTACTCCCTATGGGAACAGTCCAGCCAGACTGCCATGCCAGGTCCTCCCTGGACTGGAAACAAGCATCCTGGGACTTGTTTTGGCTCACTGTGCCACTGGATTCAAGTTAGCCTGGCTGATGAGGGATGATACCCCGAAACCGGTCCCAGGATGCTTATTTCTGTCTTAGGGATGATCTGGTTTGACAGTTCGGGGTGGACTGCTCCCATGAGGAGCACGGTAAGACTGATTTGCATATGGTGAGCAAAGGAACAATGGATTTAACCCAGAACTCTTTACTGGGGGTGAATATTTGATTTGTTCTGCATTCCATCCATCATTTGTATGTCTTTTGCTTTCTCGCCCTAAGTGCACCGGGTATGTTCAGACGTGGGTCCTGGGCTCACTCTGCCACTGGATTCAAGCTAGCCTGGCTGATGAGGGATGATACCCCGAAACCAGTCCCAGGATGCTTGTTTCTGGTCCAGGGAGGACCTGGTTTCGCAGCTCTGCTGGACTGTTCCCATGAGGAGCAAGGACAAGACTGATTTGCATATGGCTGGGTCTAAACTGGGATGGCATGGTGAGCAAAAGAACGATGGATTTAACCCAGATCTCTTGACTTTGGGTGAATGTTTGATTTGTTTTGCATTCTGTCCATCATTTGTGTGTCTTTTGACTTGCTATGGCAGGTTGGACACATAGTGCTCAGCCCCAGGGGTGCAAGTGTGCTCGCTTGAGTCTGCCACAGCAGACTGGACATGGGTTCAACTAATATGTTTGTCAGTGCTTAGGCACAAGCCTGTGATGGCAGTCGGCACACGCAATCATGGGCACAGTAGGTGCGGGTGCACACATTCAGTGGCCTGCTCTGGCAGGCGGCTCATGAGTTTAATCACGATAGCTGCCACCGTGCACTTTAATTTTCATTTTGTGTTTAAGTGTCAAATTCGAAATGTACTAGTGGGTTGAGAATGGGCAAATCTTCTGCTGGTAATTGTATTATTTCCTCCACAGTCCCAATTTGTTTGGCATTCAATTCCATTTTGTCAGCAAATAATTCTGCTAATTAGATTTTTCAAATAAAATTATATTAAGTAATTCTCCTTTGGGTGTAAAAGGAAGAAGCTGTTGGAAAAAAACGTAGTCCTTTCTTCAGGACTGTCTTTTTAATGTTCATAATTTTTCTGTTGGATAGGTTCACCACCATCAATTCATCCTTTACCATTCTGTGGTCTTTTTGAGTGCCCACGTTCAAACTCCTGCCATTGAGTTTGCCTTTTCCTCTCTGGCCTCGTCTTGTTTTCTTTTGTCTGGTCACTTTCCTCAGCCTCTTCCCCTTCCTGATCCTGTTCCACAAGTATTTTCTGCTCTGTTGTCCCATTGTTACTGCTGGTAAGTAAGACTTATCTTGTCTAAAAAAGACATCTTGGGGGCATATTTAGAAGGAATCAGCATAGGGCAGCATTGCAAATCATTTTACAAGATACAGTGCATTCTTGTCCTTTCAGCCAGCGCCTGGGCTCATTTTTCAGCCATACACTAACGCTGGCATCCAAACACCATGCTACAAGGGTGTCTGTGTTTTTGACACAATGGGTTTTGTGCAGGAAGGGGAACATTCCTGCACAAAAAGTGAGAGGTGTTTTCTGCTTTCTATGTGTGCTGCTGAATGCAGCACATGTGGAAAGATGAAAAAACAAGGAAAAAATGTAAAGATTTTTCCTTACGGCTGCTCTAGGGAGGCGCAATGTTTTGACGCTGCCCCAGGTTTAACTGAAGTTGTAAATCTGGGAAAGCGTCAAATTCTATCAGTGTTGAGTGGGAACACCCACAGCAACACCTAAGGACCGCCTCTTTCACGCAGAGCAAGGCAAGGCAGAGTATTGCAATGCTTTGCCTTACTCCATATCTACAAGGCCATGAAGAACCATGCAGGGTGGCTCTATGCAGCCTTGTAGATATGGGTAAGCCCTGTGCACCACCAGAACATCACAAAAAGTGACATTCCTGCAGTGCACAGGGCTTGTACATATGCCCCTTGGTATCCCTAGAGTTTCTCATCAGTGAGGGGCCTTCTCATTTGCTTAGTTCTAAATCCAATGTATTTGATTCCTTGCTGAGTTGTTCTATTGTTGCTTCATCCATAATTTCCTTTTTCCTCGTTTGGCAAAAGTGAAGTTTTTACCTTCTTCATACTTTTCCTTGTCACGTTGAAAGTTGGTTCTTTTTCTCATTCTTCCGCCTTATATTTCTCGAGTCTAGTTTTTCTAGTTTCTTTTAATGTTGTGAGTTACTCTGTGAATTCTGTTTTGCTTATTGCTGCCTCAATTTCCTTAATTTGCTGTTAGATTTTCTGAAAGGCTATGTTGCCATGTTTTATTAAAGTTTCCAATAATCTTAGCGAGGATTTTAGAATTAATTTGCCCTTTTCCTAAAGCAATTCCATGCTCATTTATCCTTGATCAGGCAGCATTGTGATTGTTAACCCACTTTGTACACGTCAACATATCTTTTCAAAGTAGATACTTCCCACCATTTGTTGTTTTCCTTGCGGGATAATGTAATCCATTGGCATAATTGTGTTCTCTCTCTAGTTCTGAACCCATAGTCCAAATCCAGTGAGCGGAAGAGGTGTATTAATTAAGAATATGGTGAAAGAGGTGTATTAATTAAGAATATGGTGAATTTAGAGAAATATAAATTCGGTTGTAATATTGGCACACAGTCATTGAAGATAAAGAAGCAAAGCGCCAAGCAGCAATGGTGAGTACGAATGAAGAATCTAAAACTTCGTCAAAAGAAAGACTATCAGGGCAGGCAGTAGATATAAGAACGTATCAAAAAATTAAGTCTATTTGATATACTGTTGTAATGATACTTTTGTCAATTATATATTTGACATGATATCCTTGTGTCCTGATATTTGACACAATTTTATTGTCTCACAATCTTTATCTTTGCCGATAATTTGTCATACAAGCATAAAACTGAACGGAATTGTAAACACCAAGAAACATCATTCCTTATGTATTGCCATGTAGTTTCCACCTCACAGTAGGAACTGCGCATTTGTGGACAACATAAACGGTGGGATGGTGCCAGACTGAGGGTAACACAGTGGGAATAATAGATCCTTTCAAGCTTGAGCTACCTACAGCCAATACATAGGTGTTATCAACTCAGCTGAGGAGGATGTTCTCTACCACCAAGGACGTCTCCGGTTTGGAGGTAAGTAGGGGTCTTTGAGAAGGTATGATTGAACTACTCAGGCGAGCCATTAAGTAAGAACCTAAACAACGTTGGCGGCGCCATGTTGTGTAGTATCCACCTCACAGTAGGAAGTGCTCATTTGTGGACAGCTTAAACTTTGGAATGGTGCCAAACTGATTCTATGCACCCCTTCAGGAAATGTTGTCCTATAGACCAGCTGGCTCGCAGTGCCACCATACGCCCCCCCTAAACCTAGTCAGGCAGAAAATGGTTTCTGGCAACCACTGAACATGACAACCCTAGTTCCCCAGGAATCATGGTAACAGTCCTAGAACCCTTTTGCTCAGACAGTCGTGGTCTAGGACTCTCAGAGAAACATACAAGGAATACACAGAGGGACATTTGTCAATATTTATTTAACCAGCTTGATTTTTGTATAACATATAAGTACTGCAATGATCAATAGACCGAAGCAAATGAAAGTTACTAAGAGCACCAGTACAGTGAACAGAATAAAAAGGTCCACTGTGGTGGTAAAACAATGTATATATGCAGGCATAAAATACAATATAGCGAATTGGTTGTACTCCTAGTATGCGGTCCCTAACCTAAGTGTCTAGGATGAGTGAGTTTATGTACAGCCAAGAATACCTGTACTGGTGATCCGACCCTGGTTGCCTGATGGGAAAGAATGTAAGTCCCTGTCTTGGTCACGAGCTGGACACCCTTGCAAGAAGACGCCAGCAAGCTGCTTGGCAAAACATTAGCATGTAGAGACCTTGCCAATATCAGCAAAGCACTCCTCTGCCTAAACTCAGAAATGCTTGTTTATTTATAAAGAAAAGCATCCATGCTAGTCCTGTGCAAGCCAGAAATGTTTTGGTCTATATATAGCCATGTCGCCCTGTGGATGAAAAATAGAATGACATTTGCACAATGTGTATCGAGACCTTGTACATGGTATTCAAGGAATAGTGATAATGTTAGGCGGAGCAGGCTCTGTAGGCGGAGCAGTTTCATAAAAACTAATCGAACATTGTCACACATGCAAATGTGTGCAAAATGTTATGGTGTAAAGGGGAAGGCAACTTAAGAAAATATGTCCATGATGAAAGATGGTGTGAGTTCTATGTGGGCCTACCTCAGACACACAACACCCACTCCTCAGACAAAGGGACGACTAAGAAGCTACCTAAAAAGTCTAATAGCTATATAAAAGCTGTAGCATAAAAAGGTCCATTATATAAAATTACTTAGGTTTAAAAAGGGCGATCATGTAAATTTGACACTCAAAGCACACAGAAAGCCATTCGCTTAAAAACGTATAAAAATGAAGAAAATGTAAAAGCCAGTTTTGTAAAAATCAGGCCAAATTAAACATTTTCACACCAAATGGAATAGCCAATTGTGTTTTTGTGTTCTGAGGTGTAGATGAAACATTTCTTGCTCCAGCAACTGCAGATGATGTTCTCAGAGACATACCTCAAGAAGCTTTATAGAGCAAATGTGGTCCCATCAGCCACTGAGGGAGTGATCACATCCTGTAGATGGTCCACAGAGCCAAGATCCAGTTTACCAGGAGCTGAAGCATCCCAGGATGGCTCGGAAAATGCGTTCAGCAGCATTGGAATAAGCTGGGTACAACTATACCAATGGGCATTCAAGGGGTCAACCAGTACATGTATGCCTAACGACTCAACCAATTTGGATCCGAGGCATAAATCCAGGGCAGATTCAAAAGTGCACAGCAGACAGCAGAATACAGATTGCACGAAGAGCAGCCAGACAGGCCAAAAGGACAAGAACCAATGCTCATTCAGTTCCTGAAGCAGAGGTGTGGCAAAGCAATGTACCATGTGTTCACAGCACAGCAGCACACGTGGAAGGGTTCGCTCCATGTTGTTTTGAGCAGCGACATCCATTGCGGAGCAGAAAAAGTAAAATCACAGTCCCGGAAATCAGGAGCAGGACATGCGGAAAACCTCCAAAAATGCTTCCAAGTACGGAGTGTATAAAAAATTGAATTATCCCAAAAACTGTCTGGTACTGACCAACCCGGAGCCCATAGACTTAAAATAGTGCGATATTCCTCTCGTATCAGACATGTGAGAAATACGATGGACCAGCACCCCAAAATGCAGTGGGAAGTTAGTATGAAGTAGCACCTGTATCTCTGAAGAGGACCTAGCCAGACCATCTCGTTAGCAGATGTTAAGGCCACATCTTTATGAAACAGCATGGCTTTCAGTTTGCTCAGAGCATCAAAGCGTATGTTGGAAATGCTTATCAAAGGCCACAGCGTTGTCACCCTATCTGTGTGGGCCGGTGGAAACAGAAGTTGAGTACAACAAATAACTATAGAATTTACCATCACCAGGTAGGCAATGCCGGGTTTCATCTCACAACAGCCTTGACTTTTAAGCATCAAATAGTTCCCATTAGAGAGCAATTTGAAAACCGGACGAATCACGGCTGCTGAGGAACCTTTTAGATAACAGGACAGATTTGCCACAGGTGCTTTAGAGAGCACCATGAAACGAAATGTCCTTGCAGACCAGGGACCCACTTAAAGTGTTCTCACAGTCAGAACCACTGAGAAAGACTTTAGCCTCCCCATTTCTACATTGATACTTGAAAGATAGTTCCCAATACTCATGTACATATCCTTCCCCTAAAGCTTCATATCTGCTTACCTGATGGTATTGCAAACAATTTGGAAATGGAATGTCGAATTTGGCAAAGTAATATACCCATGGATTACTCAGTATGTGGATGGCGTTTCCGCAATGGTGAAACGTAATTTTTCTAGTTTTTCAATGTGTAACCTGCTGTAACTAGCATCCTTTCCATCCATGAGTATCTGCTGTTCCATCAGTTGAAATGGTGAAAACAGAGTAGTGGTGTTAATATTTTGCCATGGCACGTGGCCGTAATGTAATGTTTGAAGAGTCCAGCTCAATAGCATAATAGACCTAAGTTGTGACCAGCCGTGGCCGCTGCAGGTAAGAGCGGTAGGGCGGTGGGGCTGGCTGGGGGGGATTTCGAGAGACGACCACGAGGGAAAATTAATTATTTATTTAATTTTCCCTTGTGGTCGTCTCTTGAAATCCCCCTCCAGCCGGTCCCACCGCCCCACCGCTCTTACCTGCAGTGGCCACGGCTGGTTGTGACTGTCCATGTTATAATGCGGACATGTCTTGCTGTATGATGTCTATTGCAGACAACACTATGTTGCCGAAAGAGTAGAATCTAGAGGAGAAAGTAGTCACACCATTGTCTACCACTGCCAAAACCTTTTCTAAATTAACCCTGTCAATTTTGCGCTGTCTTTCAGCAGCATCGTCCTGAGAAGCCTTCCATATCTCATTGTATATTGCATACAAGAAGCTCTTTTGATGTGCCTCGGGGGGGCCTAATTTAATGTCCCTGAGATCCAGATCATCAGACAAAAGGAACAATTGATGTTTCACCTGTGATAGTGTTGCGGTTGTTAGCCAATCAAGGCCCAACTTCCCAACGCTGTAACTGTCAACACCCCGAATGTTAAAATTGTACATAACGCATGTCAGGTCTATAAGCCTTGAAACCCTTGGTGTTAGTTAAAAATTGTGCCTGACACCCGTTAGTGTCCAGTGGCCAAACCAACCATCCCTTCCAATTGGGGTTAGATGAATTGTACGTACCATTACTTAGCATGGCCTCTAATGTATCCTCACTGTAGTGTGTAAATTTTTGCCAATTGTCAAAACGTGCAAATGTGGGAATTCGTAGCGTGTTCAAGTCTTTCATTCTATCTATTTCAAGACATGATGTTTGATGCACAGTTTTTTTCAGGAAAATCATTTGTTGTGGTATGAGGTATGCTCTAAACAAAGCCTCAGCTCCATGATCCTGCCGGTCTCTTGTCCCCCAAATAGATTTTACATCTATAGTGTCTCTCCAGTAAACGAAACCCAGTACAGACAGCTGGGAAAGAAAAGATGCAGAATATATCAGCTTGATTTCAGTTAGCATATTTTTCTTTGTAGGTGTTGGTGCAAGCCTATAAAAATATGAGGCCGGGTCAGATGAGTCATAACCAGAAAAATAAGCAAACGTCTGTGCAAATGTTTTTGAACTACCCTGTGGTGGTGTAGGGCAATGTTCCCATTGGGTGTAATTATAAACAGAATGCAGAACACTAGTTTTATGCAGGAAATGATGACCATAATGTTGAAAACAGAATATGTCATCATAATTAGAAGAACTATCATAAAATTCATCAGAGGAAAACACAGATGAATGCTCTAGATCTTCTAGCAATTCATGCTCTGTTTTACTGCCCCAATAATCAGAAACAGCACTAGAGGTAATGACATGATTTAAAGAAATTTTGAACAAATTTGGAATTTGTAGCAGTTCAGTGGGGCATTATACATCATACGATACCCTATCCCATACAAGCCCCTTGGGAACTGGAACCGCTGTAATGGTCACCAGGTCTCTCTGTTTCTGGTGTGATGATGCATGTGGTTTGAGTATCAATTTCACCAGTTGCACTGCAGAGTGTTCTGGAAGATAATGTCCTTTCAAAAGCAGGAAAAAGACAGTTATCAAACCAATACAGAGGACCAGGAAAAAGTAGCCTAAATGTAATCCAAAGATGTAACCAAGAAGAAACAAAATATGTCCTTTTCAGTCAAAGATAGAAAACACGCACTTTCAGCCCAAAAGGGATATGTGGTGGAGATGGTGGATCAGTTGAATCTGAGGAGAAGTAATCAAAGTTGATGAAATAGCCAGAGGCCATCCAATCTATTTTTGCCAGCTCAGCAGGATTTGTAGAACTGGGAGTTGACTCTATCTGTGGTACGTTTATGTAGATGTGATTCTTGTCAGGTTTCCGAATCGAAATTAGTTTTTCTCTACTAGCTGACTGTACAGTTGTTGTTGTTGCAACAGGTAGAAAATAAACTTTGTTGTTGTTTGTTTATGTCTCTTGTGCAAGAGGATGCATTTTGAGTTATCAAAGCTTCCATCCGAACTTCCTGAACAGTAGCGTGAGGAGGCATGTAGTTACCCAGGAGCCCACACGGCTTACTGTTGAGAATCGGCCACAAAGTGAGGTTTGATCAGATCAATAGAGACAAATCATTTCTCTTTGCGCCCTACAAGGGGCGGAAGAAGAACAGTTCTGATTCCTTCAAAAGCCAGGACAGGTATAGGTTTGGTAGGATGGCCCAAACTCTTTTTCGTCCACAATTTTCTCCCTGACCAGATCCTCAACGTTCAGGACCCAACAGGTCTTGCCGGAACTACCTTCACTTCCCTAGTGGTGGTGTGCTTTACTTGGATGCTGCTTTGTTCGTCCCTTAAATAGTTCAGTTTCTGAAAAACAGCTAAATGTTCATTGATGTCAAATGGTGAGTCTGCCGCCACTCTGCTGGAATTGTCAAGGTCAGGGACCAACATCTTAACCCCAATCAGTACCTCATAGGGAGTCCGACCACCCAGGGATTTTCTTGGCATGTTATTTAAAGCCCTCTGGACTAGGCCTGGGCGGTAAATTCATTTTCGCTTGCGGAATTTGCGGAATTTGGGTAATTTCGCGTTTTGCGGAGAACGCGGAATTGCCAAAAATTCCACGATCCGCGGCTTCGCGGAGTTTTTTGCTTGTTCGCGCTTTCAAAATGCGTGTTCGCGAGATATTTCTCCCTGAGCACGCAAACAGCGTTCGCGAACAGGAAAAAAGCATTGCGAACGGGCGGAACAAGCAATTCCGCATGTTCGCGGAACTTTTGCGTGCTCGGGGAGATTTTTTACCATTTCGCGGAGCTTTGCATAGCACGACTATGCAAATTCCGCCCACCCCTACTCTGGACCCCATATAGGTGTTAGACCCAACTGTGACCTGAGCCTAGGACCCTTGCTGTTAAAGACTGCTTTAAGTCACAGTTTTTCTGTCCACTTCCTAATTTCCCTCAGGATGATAGGATGAGGAATACCGCAATGTCACACCCATGGCCTCTTTGCAAGCCTGAGAGCTAAACGCCGGACCCTGGTCAGAGTGTAATGTGCCAATGCCACTATTGCTTGCACATAGAGGTTGTGCCAAGGGGGGAGCGGGTGGGATAAGAGGGAGGATTTAGCGTGCGAATTGATTGCTGGGTGTTTATGAGGTTTGAAGTGATGTTTTGCCATGACATGCAGAAGAACAACTGTACCGCTAGATGACTAAAACTGCATAAGTGGCCTCAGGCACTATAAATTATTATGATATTCATTCGTCTCAGCGAAGTACAGCTGCTGGGTAACAAAGGTACCTTGTACTTGTGGGTCACCTGTGCAGACTAATGGCAGAGCGGACTGAGTTGTGATGCAATCGATTGTATTTGTTTCATGTGATTAAAACAATAAAAACAAATTTAAAAAAAATAAAAAAACAGAGTGTAATGTGCCAATTGCATAAGTCCAGATAAAGACTCGCAGATCCTTTATAACAGTTCGGGCATCAGACAATCGGTGTGGCCATTACCACAGGAATCTAGAGCAGGAATCCACTGTCACCAAGATGTACTTGTAAGCCCCATCTGATTGTAGGGGACCGCAGTTATCCAAATAGACACAAGCCAATGGCCGGTTTGAAATCAGTAGAGGAGTCTGTGGTGGATGCGATATGGTAGAGCCCTTCATCTACTGGCAGATGTTACATTTAAGGACAAAGTACATGGTCTGTTTGTAGAGACTGAGACGCCAATAGTGCTGCTGTAGTAATGAAATTGTAGCTGTCACCCCTGCGTGTGCAGAAACCAGACCCTCGTGTGCAGCTAGTATGAACCCCAGTCTGCGATCTATGTTTGGTATTACGCTATCCCCCACTTCAGGAATGTTCTCATATGGTATGTTTTGCGCATCTAACTCGTAGGAGCACTTGAGTGAAAAGCCTTTCGGCAGGTGGGTGCCATCCCGTTCAGCGTTGACAGCCACCATGATGTCTCTGTCTATCCTCCTACTTGAACGAGTGATCGCAGCAACTGCAGTCATGCAAACTGTTGCTTTAGCAGCTTCATCAGCTATGGAATTCCCTGCAACATGAACACCAACACGTTAATGACTCTATCTATGAAGGACATGAGTCTGCAGCAATCAATCTTTCAGCTTTGCCACCTTCTCCCAAAGCAACTTGTGTTTAATTGTGCAACCCTTTGAATCTCTGAATCCATTCTGGCTCCAATAGTGTAGGTATTCATTATATGACTGGACACAGTAATACCAATCACACACTATGAGTGTGGGGAATCCATGATCCCTATTTGCCAGTGTCAGTATTAGAGCCTTCAGTTCCACCTGATGCACTGTGCAGTCACTTAGTGACTGCATGTAGGTTTTCGCAGGATGGAAATCTCCATCATGCATGCACCCTTTTATGATTGCGCACACAGCTTAGTATTGATGTTTGTCCCTACGGCAGGCTGGGCAGACCCATCAGTATTGAGGATGTATCATAGCGATCTAGAGGCATTATTTCATTGGGCAGAGGATATTCTTGTTCATACTGCAGAAAAAATTGTGTTTGAAGTGTAGACTCAAATCTAGAATCTACATCTGATGCAGTGAGATAGTTAGCCCATTGTATCCAATGTGGATATAAAGCCTTAGTGTTCGGAACACTTGCTTTGGTGATGGCCTCAATGTCGGCACTGGGGTCACAACAATTACGGGTTTGCCCTGAGCCAGAGCCCTCTCTCTCACTACAGCAGTCTGTAGGCACAAAACGCACTTCAGCATTGGTGTATAAATGCGATTTATATGCAATCAATACTGTGTCGCAATCATTGAATGTGATATATGTGTATCCTGATGCTAACGCAATGACGTGGATCACCAGGTTTGTTGTGTCGACGCATGTGTGTAAATGTATAGAAGCTATCATGTCAGCTTGTATGGAACGTAAAATCTTTGTATGTTCCTGTGTCCAATGAGTACTCGGAAAGTCAGGATGTATTAGGTCGTAGAACGGTTTAAACTGCTCTGCCTAATCTGGAATGTATGTTCGGCCAAAATTTAGAAATCCAAAAATTGATTGTAGTCTTTTCAATGTTTTCTGTGGTTGAAGAAACGCATATTTCTCCAGGAAGTGTGTTATAAGGCTTTTGCCTTCACTTGATAGCTCATATCCCAGTAAAAGGACATTGAGGTGGGCAATTTTTGACTTTTTTAAATTGAGTTTGTAGCTTAAGTGAGCAAATCCCAATATTATGCAATCCACTCTTGACAAGTGTTCCATAAGGTCATCATCCGTCAAGTAAATGTCATCGACATAGGAGAATGCCTGGTCATCAAAATTTTGTAGTAGCTGTGTCACTCTGGCTGAAAACAGCCCGGGGCTATGATTATACCCCTGAGGCAATCGAAGGAATTGCCTCTGGGAGCCTAGCACACTGAAGGCAGTCAAATATCTGCTTTCAGGTGCTATATTCTGGCAGAAAAATCCATTTGAGATTGTTTTTTATTTCTTCCGCACAATGTTGTTTATTAGTGCAGGACTGTGTGCATTTTATACTGCAAATGTGTGAGTAGCTGGGTTTAAGTGTCTGTAATCTAATACTAGACAAAATGAATGGTCTGGTTTCATTACTGGAAACAAAGGATTGTTCATAGATGAGGTGCAATTTTCTATTACACCTTTATATTCAAGTTGTTCTAGAATTTCCCTAATTTGTTTTTTAGCTTCACGTTTAATTGGGTATTGTCTTTGAGCTTGTGGGGTTGTCCTCAATGGTATTTCATGATATGGAGAACCGTCATCCAACCCCACATGGTTGTGGTATAACGCAGGAGCTAGCACTAGCGCCCACTCCTTGCCGTATGAATGTTTCACTGATTCTGGAACAAGGTCAGTGAAAGCAGGTACAATTACTGTTTCCCCGTTTGGGCAATCCATTACAAAATCCAGGGGCCAATCTTTTTCAGCCAAAAGAATATCGTAACCTTGTTTCAAGTCCTCCCAAAAGAGAACATTAATAAACCCGGGCACGTTCCCTTCCAACCGTAGCTGTTTTTCGTATAAACGATGGAGGACACTCACCCTGGTATCAGGTGTTTCCACTGTGATATACTCACTTAGCCCTACTCCCACCAGACAATCCTTCAGGTTCTGGTGAAATATTGTGACTTCTGCCGCGCTGACTTGCATTGTCACTGCCCATTCCCCACTCAGGAGCAGAGTCTCCAATATCTGGGGCATGCTTGACCTTCAGTCCAGCTACCTTCTTCTTTTTGAATTGAGGCTTGGAAGGTTTCTGTTTATCTTCCTATTTTATTATGTAGTCTGATGAGTGGTGTGAGTCCTTCTTTGGTTTCACCTGCTCCTCTGATCTGCGCTTTGACCATCCAACTCTCTCAGAACGTTTATCGAATGATTCCTGAAAGGAACGAGATGAACGTGTTTTAGTATCTTGATACCTGTCAGGCTGTCTAATATTAGTATGGTTTCGGAGATTACATAATGTTTCAGTGGCTTCCTGTTGAGGAGACCTACCCCATGATTTTGTCTTGTCTTTAATATTTTTTTGCTTTTCATCCCACTTCTTCTTCATTGACGAGTCGGGTGCTTGCTTAGAGTTATCCTTTTCAGAATTACTCTTTAGTTGTGGTTTGCCAGGTCTGGCTTCCAAATTATCTCTACATAGCGTAGATAATTTGTGCTCCTGCTGTGCAAGAGTCAAATCCCCTAGGCTTTGGCGTATAGCCAACGCTGTTGCTTCCCCTTTATGTTACTTAACATAATGGCAGACACTGCAGCAAAATTGCTCATCAGTTTCATCCCCAAGTCCAGGGCAGGTGCTGCCCCATACTCACACTGGAGCTGTTGCAGCACCTCAGGAAAAACAGCCAGAGAAGGGGCACCATGTGTTCTGGTATACACTGCAGCAAAGACTGTACCCCAAGTAGTGCAGTCTTCCACCGGGGGAGCCATCCCCATCAGCAAGCAAATTATTAGTATTCTGTGCTTTTCCTGCGGGCCCGTATGGGGAAAAACTGCTTCATGCTGACTTGCTTTTTAGGCAATCTAGAGCGGAATCTCCTTCCGCCTGACGTGAACTTTTCCCATGACTGCATTTAGCTTTTGTGGGCAAATGCCTGGGGTAGCCAATTGTGGTTGTACAGTTTGAGCAACCCACGCTGCCACGGCTAGA
The DNA here is from genome assembly GCA_963921515.1 of Calotriton arnoldi. Classification (NCBI taxonomy): domain Eukaryota; kingdom Metazoa; phylum Chordata; class Amphibia; order Caudata; family Salamandridae; genus Calotriton; species Calotriton arnoldi. The sequence continues at coordinate 76,480 of CAWUFW010020528.1, forward strand.
GTGGTCACCTCGAAGCTGGAGAACCGAGTTCAAGTCTCGGCAGGGACGCTCAACATACTGCGATTCTAAGCAAATCACTAAATCCTCCTGTGCCTAACAAAATGAATGTGTCTGTCTGCACTGCAACTGGTGCTCATGTAAAGCGCTCTAATGCCTTCGGGTCGAGTTTACGCTATATAAAACTAAAACAAAAAAGTGTCAATGTGTGCATAACGAACTGTGTAGGACTTCAGTATATTGTTACTAAGTTTTTATATAGTGTTCACACCTCTGCTGTTGGTAGATTATCAACCTTAGGCTGCGATGTGTATCTGGCCATGTCGCTCTCTTATTGCTGAGTGGAGTGAGTCTAACGTTTGCTGTTGTGCATGTGAGGGTGCTTAAAACCTGTTCATTTGTTCTTGGTAAGTAAGAGGTACTTCTATTTCTTCACGTGATGTGTATTGTTCTGGTATTTCATCCTCAGTGTAGGTGTGAAATAGCTGTTTGACGTTGTCTGCAGCCGAGAATGTAACTCAAGAATAGAACACCTCTGTCCAAATGCTTCATGTGCCTCTACCATGAAGATAACATCTCCTCCCCATGCTTCAAGACCATGCTGTAAAAGTTTCAGAGTAACCGCATGTCTGCATTTCTCTGCAATGTTTAGTGCCCTGGGATTTTCATCTCCAGACATGGCAGGCAATGAATTACAGAGAGGATAACACAGTGGGAATAATAGATCCTTTCAAGCTTGAGCTACATACAGCCAATACATAGGTGTTACCAACTCAGCTGAGGAGGATGTTCTCTACCACCAAGGACGTCTCCAGTTTGGAGGTAAGAGAAGGTACGATTAAACTACTCAGGCAAGCCATTAAATAAGAACCTAACCAACATTGGCGGCGCCATGTTGTGTAGTATCCACCTCACAGTAGGAAGTGCTCATTTGTGGACAGCTTAAACTTTGGAATGGTGCCAAACTGATTCTATGCACCCCTTCAGGAAATGTTGTCCTATAGACCAGCTGGCTCGCAGTGCCACCATACGCCCCCCCTAAACCTAGTCAGGCAGAAAATGGTTTCTGGCAACCCCTGAACATGACAACCCTAGTTCCCCAGGAAGCATGGTAACAGGTCTAGAACCCTTTTGCTCAGACAGTCGTGCTCTAGGACTCTCAGAGAAACATCCAAGGAATACACAGAGAGACGTTTGTCAATATTAATTGAACCAGTGTGATTTTTGTATAACATATAAGTACTGCAATGATCAATAGACAGAAGCAAATGAAAGTTACTAGGAGCACCAGTACAATGAACAGAGTAAAAAGCTCCACCATGGTGGTAAAACAATGTTTATTTGCTGACCTAAAATATAGTATAGAGAATTGGTTGTACTCCTACTATGCAGTCCCTAAACTAAGTGTCTAGGATGAGTGTGTTTATATACAGCCAAGTATCCCCGTACTGGATGATCCAACCATGGTTACCTGATGGAAAAGAATGTAAGTCCCCGTCTTGGTCACATGCTGGACACACTTGCAAGAAGAAGTCAGCAGGCTGCTGCGCCGAAACATCAGTGTGTAGAGACTTCGAAAACATCAGCAAAGCGCTTCTCTGCCTAAACACGGAAATACTTGTTTATTTATCAAGAAAAGCATCCTTGCGAGTCCTGTGCAAGCCAGCATTATTTTCGTCTATAGATAGCCATATCAATCCGTGAATGAAAAATAGAATGAAATTTGCACCATGTGTATCGAGATCTTGTATGTGGTTTTCAAGGAATCGTGATAATGTTAGGCAAAGGAGGATCTGTATGCAAAGCAGTTTCAGAGAAACTAATTTGACATTGTCACACACGCAAATGCGTCTAAAAGATTATGGTATAAAGGGGAAGGAAACTTAAGAAAACGAGTCCATGATGAAAGATGGCGTTGGTTCTCTGTGGACCTACTTCAGACACATGACAGTATGTTACACACAAAAATACAGTGAAAACAAAGAGAATTTGCCTAGCATTCAACAGTAAGCTAACTGGCATCTATTTTTATTAAACATGCTGTAATGGACTTCAATGAATCTTCAATTCATACCGGAACCAGAAGCTGCATTCATTAAAAAAACAGTTGTTTCTTAGTAGGTTTTTCTGGCAGTTCGGACATTTCTATCCTTGCAATACATACAACCATCTCTTTTCTAGCGAAATTCGTAGCTGTAAACCCTGCAGTTATAGGCTCTCGGAAATCCCAAAAGGACCTGCTAAAGTGAGAGCAAGGCAACAATAACTTGGAAATTGTACTATCTCTACAACCTGATTCTGTAGCTTTGCTAGTCTTGCCAGAATGCCTAACACTGTTTGCATGCATGGTGTTCCTTCGAGCAAGTACATAAAACAATCAGCATGGGATGTGGAGCAGCGGCCTTTATAACCGTTAGATCCTCGACATTCCATATCCATCATTACCCCAGTCAATGGAGAGAAAAGGGAAAGCTTACTCTTCCCAAAGAAGATGCGTTATGATACTATCATATAGTGAAAGGAATGAACGGCCAGCCCTAGAAAATATTTTACTGGCAGACCTATATTCCATCAAGCTAATGAGCCTAACGAACCTAGCCGTTTCCAGGGGCTAGTGAAGTTTACCTCATCAAAGAAACCTTTATGAAAAATGTAATCATAAACAGTATTTTACATCACAATTTATGAGTTATATTGACTTTAAAGAAATATATGTAGGGGCAGATTTACAAGAAGGTGCCGCAGCGCGGCACTGCAAGCCCTTTGGCTGTGCCACGCTGCGGCACCTTCAGAGCACAGGAATGCGACATATTTAGAATGATATGTCGCATTCCTGTGCTCCCTGCTGGCGCACAAACAGCTGCCATGCGCCGGCGCAGGCACCCTTGCACCATGGTGCAAGGATGCCTGCGCCATGGGGAGATTGTTTTGTGCATGAAGGGGCACCTTCCTGCACAAAAGCAATTACTTCAGGCATTTTCCTCCTCCAATGTGTGCTGTAGAATGCAGCACGCATTGAAAGAGGAAAAACGAGGAAAAATGAAAACATTTCTCCTCGCTATGCTGCAACGCCACCCCTAGGGTGGCGTAGCATACTGACGCGATTTCCAGGTTTACGAATCCTCGTAAATCTGGAAATGTGTCTTGTTCTTGCATGGGTGTTGCGTGGGAACACCCACAGCAACAAGCATGGAACGCCCCTTTCACGCAGAGATGCTGCATGTAAGGGGCCGTATTTTGCAAGGACAGGAAAAGCCACGCAGGGTGGCTTTTCCTGTCCTTGTAAATATGGGGCAGTGAAATGCGCTGCCAGTGCGTCACAAAATGTGATGTACTGGCAGCGCAAGGGGCTTGTAAATCTGCCCCCTAGTGTTTTTCTTGAAGCAGAACTTTTCAAGTAGCTCCTTAGCCAAGCCAGTACCAGATCACTAGGCCGGGGCGAAATTTAAATTATGCGTATTCAATTTGAATAATTTGAAGAATTTCATGTTATGCTTGTTAAATAAAATTCCCCAAATTATGGCAATTTGCCACGTAGCATAATTATGCCGCCACTGGTAGCAAAATTATAGCACGGGAGTACGGGAACAATGCAAACAACCAGAATGTGAGTGGCTTTCGTTTGCAGCAATTGGGTTTTTTGTACTGCTTTTTAGTGTGGCAGTTTTCAGTGAGGATGCATTTCGCCCGAAAATGTAGTGCTTTTTAACATCCTGCCGGCTATGCAATTACCGTCAAGAGCCCTGGTTTCACCTGCTGTGTTGCTGCCCCAACCTCACCAGCGACTGATATCGCCTGTTAGCCCCTTTATGCTGGGCTAATGGCCTCAGACATTGCAGAGAAGCTTCGGACCTGAGATTCTCCAACAACACACCACAGACGCTGGCCAGGCTGGGGAAATTCACAGACGTTTTCGATCCGCACTGCAAAATGCAACAACGGGGTGAGAACTGCCCAGACACTGCAGAGAAGCACTGTTTCAAAGTCTCCCCCACTACTCAGCCACTCTGCCTCAGATTCTGGTCGGCCAGGGCCACCCGCAGTCCTAACTCAAACCGCAGGCTGAGTGACTCTGAAGTGCGGATAAAAAAACCCAGAGCTTAATTTGTAAAATATTAAGTGCCAGGGCTCTGACCAGGAGGACACTGCAGCTTGCACCACCTATCGCCCTTGTCATCGCTGCCAAAACAACTACTAACCGTCTCTCATGCATGTAAATGCGACAGTTCAGATTATTTCAGGTCCCCAAAGCTAAAGGAATGGCTGGGGAGGCAGGTATTAGCAATGTTAATGTATATTGTATTCCTAAACTACCGTTGTTCTGCTCATCTCTAAAATAGATGAGCAGCGCCACCATGTGGTGGACAGTTCTAAGTATGGTGTTGACAATTAGGTGACGGTGCCGAGCACCGGAAACCAATTAAGTGCCGGTGCTTAGCACTGGAAAGCCCCGGCTCAAATTAAGCACTGCACATACCCCTTACAGCTTAAGCTCTTTAAACCTGAAACCAAACCAGCAAAGGCGACAATGGACAAGCAATAGACCTTTTAAATGTAATATTGCATGGACTGGCCTAGGCTCATAAAGCTCCCAGATGGCCAAGCTCTATAGCAAGAAGGGTTCACGATCAGTAGGGCTAGAGTCACAGGGGCATATTCTCAAGCCCCTATCGCCACGGGAACGTCACTTCTTTTTTTTGACGTTCCCGTGACGAAAGGGCCAGCGCCCTATTCTCAAGGCAGCGTTAACCCACTTAACGTGGCTTGAAGCCACGTTAAGTGGCTTAACGCTGCCTTGAGAATAGGGCCCCTTTCACGCTAAACTTAGCGAGAAAAGGAGGTGTGCAGTGGGTGTTGCGGTGGGCGTACCACCGCAACACCCATTGAATTCGACGCCGCCTCCTATTATCAAGGGCGGCGATAATAGGTGGCAGCGCCGAACTTAAGACCAGAAAATCCTGGTCTTAACAGTGGCAAAACGAGGAGAAATGCTTAATTTCTCCTCGTTTTGCTATTTCCATGTGTGCTGCCTTGTGCAGCACACATGGAAATAGCAAAATGCCATGGTTTGTTTATGTACAGGAAGGTGTCCCTTCCTGTACATAAACAAACCTTTTAAAAAAATGCAGTTTTGTAAGTTACATGTGTGCTGCATGAAGCAGCACACATGTAACTTACTAAAAGGCATTTTAGGTTTGTTTATGTGCAGGAAGGGACACCTTCCTGTACATAAACAGACCTCCCTGCTCGCAGACACCTGCAAGGTGCCTGCGTTGGCATTAAGTTGTGAGACTTAGCGCTCGTCGCAGGGGGAAGCGCCAGGCTGCACCACATTCTTGAGAATAGGGTGCAGCTTAGGCACTTCAGTGGCGGTGAGAGGCGTTAAGCCAAGGAGGCTAACGCCTCTCACCGCCACTTCCTCGTGAATATGCCCCACAATGTTTTTATCACAAGGCATTTTAGAGGACTCTCATTAACGCTGCTATAATCTTTTAAAATCTTATAGATCGTATTACCTTATTTCATGTCATTTATAAATACGTTCTAGAAAGGAATACAGGAAGCTGCAGACCCTTGGTGTCAACAAGCAATGATTCAAAGTCTCAAAGACAATGGACAAATCACAAGACATTTTAAATACTGTAAAACACGGATTGTTCCTAGCCCCTAAAGGCCCCTCATGACCATGGTCAAGAACAATAAGGGCTCATGAACATCAAAGATAGAGTCTATAATGCCATTGTCAGAAGGATTACTAAAGTCGTTCATCAATGCTGCCATAACCTTCCAAAACCTTATAGATTGTTTTACTCAATGTAATTTATTCACAGTGTTTAGTATGGTATACAGGAAACTGCTGATTTTTATTTTTTTGATGTTTACAAATAATGATTTTAAGAAATCGAGCATGAATAAAAAATGACTAGTGCTTTTTGTGCAATTACATGTCATTTTCATGAAATTTCACATAATTACTCAAAAGCAAACTACGCAAATTCTGCCCACCCCTGCATTACACACCAGCACGTACAAGCACCATGCCAGGCCAGCTTTATTATTACACAAGCACGTGAAGCACCATAGCCATGATAGATGCAACCATTCCTCATATGTAAAGCACCACAGACAAGTAAATCTCTACAGTCCCGTATATTAAGCATAAGAGGCAGGTAAGTTTCCACAGCCCTCTGTATGTAAAGCATAATCCCCAGGCAAATATCAACAATGCTCCTGTGTGTAAGCATGTTGGCCAAATTGGTATTTCTCCAGTTTTCAGACCTCAATACCCAAGACTGGTTTGCTACATTGTGAGAAAAACAGTTGCCAGCTTAGTATTCACAATAGCTCAGCATGTACATCACTACATCGAGCCAGCATCCAGAATAATACCCATATTACTGATGAATGCAAAACATTATCCCCACGATTGTAAAGCAGGATCCAAAGTCATACATATGTGAGGCATAGATATAGCATTGGACACCATACATGTAGAGATGGTGTAAGAGTTGTTACATTTAAATGTAGAATACTTAGGGTATTTTGCATATTTACCAAGACAAAAACCAGCAGTCAAATATTAATTGAAGAGTATGAGTTCATACTCTAGTCCTTTGGACCATTTCAATATTACCCATTAGCAAGAAGTGTGGAGCAAGAAGTGTGGGAATGAAAGGGTGTGTGGGAGCGAGAAAGTAGATCCTAAATTCACGGGGTGAGAAAATCAGATGAAGGGGCTTCTGAGGGCTCTAAGAGACAATGTATTTCAGAGGGAGGATATGGTCCATTCTTGGTATGTAGGAATGGGCCCTCTTGATGCGCATCTCCCCAAGCAACAGCTTAGTGACTAAGCGCCAAGGTGTAACTAGGTAAGAGACCTGCGTCTCCCCTCGTTAAATCATTCCATCATTAATGAGCCCATGCTTGGTCAAATACAGCTAAATGATCATTTATTTTAAAGATGCCCTGTTTATAGGATGCAACATCAAATATTTCTGAAGTCAATATTTCTATTGTCAGTACAGAGGGTGAACATCAAGTGCCACAACATGCAAATCTTGGCCACTGCCAGTGCAGTAAAAATCCAACTATGGTCTTGGCCGCTAGGGCCTGTAACATTTGTTGCAAAATGCAGTATAGCCAGATGGATCAAGGGTGGGTAATTGCAAACCATAGGCATCAGATTTCTGTGACCACTCCCCAGTCCAGTAATGTTGTAGGGAGATTCAGCGTCAGTAATGTTGTATAGAGATCAGTATTAGTGTATGTGCTATAAGTTACATCTTGACACATTACACCTCTAGCATTGGCAGTGGGGGACCATCTCTAATCTTTGTGTGTGGAAGAGTTCAAATATCAGTTATGCTGGGTATAAAAATATAAAAATTGTAGTCATGCCTTACTCAGAAATCTATTGTGGTGGTCAGCAGTGCAGTCCAATCTTCAGGGCAAAATTCATCTACCACTGATTTGTGCCAGAACAGTCTAGAGGTAGATTCAGAGGTATGGAGAACAAATTGTCTGCCAGTATGACATCAAGACCTGAGATCACTCACTTAAATGTCCACAGTTTCATAATGCATTATCTAATTAGTAAAATAGGTAAAGTCAATGGTTTAGGTCCTTATTGTCTCTTCAGACAATGTGTTGATTGCTGTATTTCCTAGATGTAAGCTTAACGTAATTCTGAATTCATCAGCAGGAGCCAGAAATGACTTATGTCTTGAAACCCTTAGTCTAGGAAGAGAATATTTTCCTGTTGCAACATTTCCATAGTATCTTTGAACCTCCTCTGCAAATGTCTGTGTAATGCTATTCAGGGCACCAGCAGTTAGGTCTGGGCTCACTCCAGAGCCCTTATGAGCAGAATTCCAATAGACGAGCATGCTCTAGATATCAGCTTAGTGGATTACTAATAAAGTGTTTTACGTGCTATATACAAGCTCAAATCCCTCAATTGCTGCAGTGTTTCACTCTCTAGAGATATATATGGGTGTGATTCAGGTCGCAGCAGGATGTACAACAGATGTAAAAGTCGATTCGTTAGTTTATGACTCTGCTTATGAGGAATACAAATTCCCCTAGAAGTAATGTAGGTGTATAGCATAAGAAGTTTCATTCCTTGGTGGGTTCACCCCCAGAAAAAGCTGTAATTATCTACTTGGGATAACAGATTCTTTAGGATAAGGGGAGGCAGCATCCCAAATAGATAACTGAAACACAGTGCCACCATCCCTTTACTGACTTGAACACTACTCCATAATGAGAGGCTGAGGTGGGTCAAACATGCAAAGTTTTTTTGTATGAACAATTTTAGATGGTGGGTGAGGTTGTCCTTCACTATTCCTATATATATGTACATTTATACATTAAGATGCCAAGATATAGCGGGTCCTTGGGAGATTAGCACATAGATTATTAAGAGAGGCTGACACAATGATAGAGTGGGTCATGGGTAATGATTCATTTGCCCCACTTGATTTTATATCTAGCAAACCAGTAGAAGGTGCTAATTAGAGACCTCTATTTGGGTTAGTCTCAGTAAGATATAATCTGTATATTAGAAAGACTTGATCTCACCCACCAATGCATGCATTCCCTGGATGTCTGTAGATGGTCTGATGGCTGCTGATAGGGGTCCAAGGGCTGGGAGAAAAAGCAGTGGTGACAAAGAGCAGTCCCAGCACTGCCTCTCCTCCTCTCTAGATTGGAACCTCCACAGTTGACCTGTGCCATAGAGTCTTCATACACCTGCTTAACCTTCAGGATAAAATCATGCCCCAGCCCTGCTATGTTCATGATCCTAAAACGATACAACCATGCACTCTGGCTGAATGCCTGTTTAGTGTTGAGGGATAGTCCTATGGCATTCCATGACTCATATCTTGATGACCAGAAGTGAGGGGCCAGCATCCGCATGTTGTTTTTACAAGTGTGGCCTGGCACAAAGTCCACATGACGTATCAGAGACAGAATCACTTTGTCTACCCTGGAGACCAAGATTTTTGCCAGTATTTTCATATCTACATTAATTTAGAAGATTGGGCAGTACCTGTGGCAGTGAAGTGGGTCCTTGCCTACTTTTGGGAGTAGAGATATAGTTGCCTTGTTAGATATATGCATTTGGGTGTCTCTCAATTAAACCTCTTTAAAGACTGCCTAAAGTGCAGGCACGATGATCAAGGTCATGATTTCATACAAACACATCAGGATAGTCATCCTAACCAGGTAGCTCACAGGTAGGTAGGTTCTTTAAATTCGCCGTTATGTCCTTTACCCTTCCAGGAGTTGCTTTTAATCTGGAGAGGATTATGGCAAACTGAGCTGCTGCAGAAAGTCTTCCTCTTCCTCTGAGGTGCCTATTGATTCCGAACAGTATAAATTCTCACAGAATAATACAAATGTTTCCACTATCTCATCTGGATGCTTCAATATGCAGCCTTTGGCATCACATGTCGCAGGTTCTGATAATTGACACTCCCTTCGTGCAATTCTAAGGCTAGTAAAAGTGTATCTCCCCCCCATAGCGTAGTCACTTCAGTTTTAATATGCGCATTCAACATTAGATGAGAAAAAGGACTTCTACACAAACGTTTTCAGTTTCCTGACTCTTCCTCATGTCAGGGAACAGCTGATTCGAGAACTGGGCAGCTAAAAATTCGACCAAAGCCTCCAGTCTGTTCTGTTCTTCCTGAGTTTCTACTGTTCAATGACAAACTCACACACCAGTTTTCCACCCCGAGTAGCCTTCCCTTCAGACCACAATAAACAGGCCATTGTAGAAGGGGAATCATTCTCCACCTTGTCTAGACTCACATGGAAGTGGAGGTTTTTGTCTGTTGGTGACCTATATTTGTGTGCGTGCCTGTGCCATAAGGCAGGGGGGTGGTATGTGTCTGATTCCAATCCAGTTTGTAACAAGGTATTATCTTTTATGCATCCCTCCTGTATTTCACAATGTTCCAAGGTAGCCAGCAAAGAATGGTGAGGAGGAAGTAATCAGTGAATAACACACTGCACTGGGGGATAGAGAGAAAAGCGCTTTCCCTATCCTGTGGATGCAAAAAGCACCAAATATCTGTACCACTGTCTGCATAGATACCTCAGACAACATTGTTACTGCTGTCCAAGGGGCCTGTCTTGACTAGGGCAAAAAGGCATGTATGACCCTGTTGGGGACATATATGGATCCCACCACAAGTATGACTATCGGTGTCAGTCCATGTTTGTAGGAGTCTATAAAGCAAGGATTTCCAAATAAGAATGGCTACTCGGCAACTTTTGGTGGAGAGTTTACAGCCCATTGTCGCAGAACATGGAGCCGCTTAATTTTGCCAGTACTGATCATCAAATCCACAATGTCCTATTTCATTTTTAAGGACTCATGTTAAGTTAGCTGTGTCTCCGGTAGGAGAACTATGGCTGTGTTCCTGGTATGTAGATAGTGCAATATAGTTTTTCCTTTATTTAACAGTCAATTCTGTTGACGTTTAGCTATAGAGATTGTCACAGACTTAGTTCTGTGACAAAAGAGTCATGGTCAAAAAACAAAGGCTTGGTATTTTGAGGAGCGAAGGAGAGATAGGAAAATATAAATTTTTTTGAAAAATAATTTTCCTAAAGTTACCCATTACTGGATTGAACTGTCAGAAGGTTAATTAGCATAATCATCGGCCAGCTCCCAACTTATGCTTAAGACTGGAATATGTGCGAAAGAGGCATGAAATGTCTCCCCGGAACAAAAAATAGGCTGACCAGAAAGGGCATTCATGACTTCTCTGAACTCCACAGAAAATTCAGAGTAGTGGCTACGGCATCCTGTTGACAACACACTGTCGGAGAATGCTTGGCAGGTAATCATGCGCGATTTGGGTTGTCTTTTCGACTGTGTAACACACGCCAAGTTATCTGTACTGTGCTGAAGCATTACCGACCTACTGAAATGCACCCCATGGTTCACATAACATGATATTTTTCCCACACAATATGTTATTGGATTGCACTATCCTTCAGCGCCACTGTGTATATTTTGCATACTTATTATTCTTCTTTCTTGTACCGATACTGGCAGTGCCTCCATAAGCGCACCCTGTCACGAACGTGACTCCACCTACTGTTACCACCACGCAATTCTATCAACGTTTGAGTCTTCCACTCGGTACGCGCATGCGCAGCGCATCCAGCTCGCGATTCTTTCAGCGGTCTAGTCTTCTACTCGGTACACGCATGCGCAGAACAAACCAGCATGCTCCGGTACGCGCATGCGCAGCACACCCAGCATGCTCCGGACCCGGAAGTCTGTACACTGCAGGTTCACTCGCAACCCTGCTGCATATATAGGAGAGCTTTTCACTCACGCCTCCTGCTGCAAACTGCACCAGCACTCATCGGCGTCTCAGCTCCGACCAGGGGACTCTCACGAGTAAGTACCATGACGCTGCCTCCCGCAATTCCCGTATCTCCTCATATACAGGTTGCACACCAATGCCTTTATTGTCTCCATAGGAGCCTGGTTAGGCGGATCCTTGAGCCTTCCTCTCATCCGCGTTAACTTACCAAGGACTGGCGATTCTGCCCGCCCTTTACCATTAGGACTCCACGGGGTCCTTCACCGCCCGATCAACCTCTGCCATCGCGCTGCTGACGTAGGAGGTGGACCGCACACTCCACGTCCGCCCCCCGGTCCGGACCTCCGGCCTTTTCCTCAACCTTCCTTGGGTAAGCTAAGCGCATGATTCCACCTCACCCTAGCTCATACATACTTTGATCACGTCGTAACTCCATTCACTACGACTCCCTAGGTCCTGGACAAGATTCTTATGTTCTAGCACCATTGATGTCTGCCCTTCTATGCATGGAATTCACAGATGCTACATGTGAGTTTTTTCTCCTCTCAATTTTCACACGGTTATCCCTGACCACAGTGCACTGCATCCTCTGGCACCCACCCGAGTAGCATGCGACATTGGTTTTGGAAATCCTGAGTTCTGCTGGTACCAATGTAGCCACCACGTATCGTTTTGCGCTATCTTCTTGCAGGCACATTGTAGGCACTGTAACATGTGATATATTGATACTTTAACTACAACAGGGTTACCGTAATTGTCACACCAGCTAATGTAATTGCACCAATAGTTCTAACAGATTGTCAGCACAGAGGTTGCTCTTTTTCAGGCATATGCAATTGTGTAATTTTATTTCCCCTTCCTTCCCCTCTTTCTTCACCTTCCCAGGCAAACTTCCCAGGCATTTGCAACAATTCTAGTCCTGATGATGATCCCATGATTTGTGTTGGGATCGAAACGTCGTCGACACCTACATCTCTAACTCTTGGTCTATATACATTGCGTTCTTGAGTAGCAGATGTACCCTACATTGTGGCTTTAAAATTTCCATTTAAGTCGTAAAGTCACTTTTAAAGTCACTTGCCTATGGTAAGGAAATCGGCTGATTTCCCTCTACCCCCTCACGCCATGCTCACTTACTGTTTTTATTGTTCTGTTTATTTGTTTTCCTAATTAAATATTGTGTATGAATAACATGGAATAGCCTCAAACATCATTGTTACCTTGTGGCCATCCGTTTCTATTTTCTATCCATTAAGGGACCTCTGTCTCTGAGAACCGACTAGCACCCTTGGTCCCTTTTGATTTCAAGGGTTCCCTTGTTCCTTTTCTGTGGCAGGTAGGCTACGCCACTTGTAACTTTTGGGGTGCACTTCAAAGGGAGGCAACAGGATGCCAAGACAGTTCTTGTGTATTCCCTGTCTGTTTGCTGAAGGACATCGCTTCTGTTATATCAGACTTCTGTCTCTGCGTTTCTTGTGGGTTCACTGTATGCTTAAAACTGTATTTTAGTGTCAGATATGGGAGGACACTGCTGGTATCTTTGTAACATTTCCACACACTCCCAGCTCACAGAGTCCACATCTAGTGTGGCTGAAGAATTTCACAATCTTAAAAATGCCCTGACAAATTGCATTTTAGGCCTGTTCACAGTAAGGCAAATAGGGACAACTGAAAAATTGGGTAGTATTTCCCCTGGGAACTTTTAACCCATTGGTTAGGGATGAAGGAAGTGGCCCTTAGGGGCCACCCGGGTTGCTTACAACCACTTGCTAGGCCTTCCCAAGAAATGAAGAGTCGGTCAGACAGTAGAGAATACAAACATACCTTTATTAGTAATACTCTGCAGAGGAGTCCAATCTGACCTTCACCCTAAGATGTCTGCCTCGGGACTAACCCCCCAACAGTCTGCAGTGAGTAATCATTCTTCCCAAGAAGCCTCCAACCACGCCCACAGTGGAAAGTTACCGGCCTGAGCCGAACATGAACAAAGAAGGCACAGGAGGATGGGCTACCACCCGCCAGATGGGTACATGCTATCTGAGATTCGAGGTCACCGCGCTGAGTCTCAGCGTCTCCCAACGTGGGAGCAGAACTACACACTTGGATAGGTATGCGAGGGCAGAATGGCCTATTCATTAGTAAGTCGGAAAATAGCCTTGAACAGAGAGAAAATAATAACAAAATACAGTGTTCTGCTGAGGCAAGCAATACGAATGATGAGGCCTAGTTCAGACACGGCCTAAGCGGCTCAATAGGGATTACGAAATACAAAATGGAGTCACACTGGCTAACTACAGGAAAGTTTGCACGTTGCAGGGATAACTCAGTGGGTTGCATAACGTGAATACAAATGGCGTATATTTAGCCACACACTGCTAACCTAATGTAGCATGATACGAGTGCATAGCAGGAATGGGATTTTCAAATCTAACAGGGAGTACCCAGGAGTCACCCCACCCACAGGCTGATGCTAAGCATTGATGCGGTATCCCATGGCACCTTCATCAGAACACTGATGGACTTCCAAAAGGATACCACAGGGAGTGAACCTGATGCACTTGGCATCTGTGCCCTGTGAGAAGGACATGAGGGGTTTAGACCCCTTCCATTTAAAATCCAATGATAGAAAGATCACCAAGGATCATAGACTGAGCCCCTGGGTGGCTGTGGAAAAATAAAAATGCTGAAGAGAAGATTTTAGTGAAGAATCCCATCTGACCAGTTGCAACTAGACCTGGACTGGACTATGCTGTTGCCCTCTGCCTGACACCCTGAGAGTCTTTAAGTGTTCCCATGAGGACTTGCTGATCTTAGAAATGCATTTTTGTGTTTGCATGAGCACCAAAAGAAGTTTGGGAACTTTTTCCAAACTTTTGCTTTGGCGCTCCAGAATTTCAAGGTGACAAACTGAGAACAGTATCTGACTGAAAGTATCATGGCATTGGACTGAATTTCAGTTTTGTCGCTTGTGGAGAAGAGTTTTTCTTCCAATTGAGATTTAGATACCTTTTCATACGTCCCTACTTCCAAGCCCTAGCGTGGTCAATCTACTTGATGTGTCTGACCTGCACTCTTTTCAGGTCAGCCTTAAACTGCACTTTCATCTTGATCTACTGTGACCATTGACTATCACTGATGTTTTGCGTTTTTGATGCTATTTCTCTTAAATCTTCAGAAAAATCATATTTCTCCGTCCTGGATTTTTGTCATGTTGGTGCCATTTTGCTTATTCATTTCTTTTTTCATAAATTGAAGTGGGATTTTTATTGCATTGTGTTTCCAAATCATTAACTGTTTTGATAGTTCTTAAGGCTTTACTCGTTTTCTTGAGTAAAGCCTGTTGCTCTGTGCCACAGTTATCAGAGGTTGAGCTCAGGTTTAAATTACTGAAAATTTGACCTAACAGAATAGTGACTTTTCTTTCACTTGTGGTGGACACCAATCCTCCCCAACAAATAAACCTCTTTCTCACAATGTCCACGTGAGAAAAATGTACATTCAATTGTTCCAATTGAAAGTTATTTAGATAGCAGTTACCCTGCAAATATGGTGCTCTGTGCATAAATACAAAGATTAGTCCTCAATTCTTGCACTCTCCTAATCCAAACTACATATATACATATATATATATATGTATATATATACATATATATATATATATATATATATATATATATTCACTGAAAAAACCATAGGTTTCAGGTACGTTATAGTTAGAAATTAGCATTTAAAAAACCATAGAAATTCACTGAAAAAACCATAGGTTTCAGGAACGTTATAGTTAGTTGGACATTTCACGCGTACAAAACCATAGAAATTCCGGCGTTATAGTTAGTTCAGCTAACTATAACTCGCGCCCCGCAATGCACTGCTGATGACGTCACATATTACATCATTCATGACATGGTCAGTGACATCACTGATGACATCACTGATGACATCTCAAATGACATCACTGATGACATCATCCAGTGACTGTGTGTTTCTGTAAAGTTTAAATTTGTTTTATATATATGCCAAGCTGTATTGAAGAATGAGTGGGTGTATAAGTGTCTGTATGGAGGATTTGTAGGTACGTGACTGACTGTATAAGTGAGTGATTAAATGTGTCTTACTGAATGCATGGGTTAGTGACTAAACTGTGTGAAAGTCTGTATCAGTCTGTCTGTTGTTGTGTAAGCTGCTGCATGGGTTGGTGAGTAGCTGCATGAGTGTCTATATGGGTTATTGATTGCTTGCCTGAGTATTTGTATGGCTGCCTGAGTGTGTGTGTAGGTGGGTGGGAGGTGTGTGACTCTGTGCATAGATGTGTGAGTGGTTGATTCACTGGGTGTATGGGTTCAAGAGTGCATGTGGAAACAGCTGTATGGGTGGGTGAGTGTGTGTATGGGTGTGTTGGTGAGTGAATGGATGTCTCAGTGGCACATGTGCAAGTAACTACATATGGAAAAGGCAGTATATGTGAGTGATGGTGTATATAAATAACTATATGTGAGAGTCAGTAATTGTGAGAGTGGCTGCATGGATGAGTGTGTATTTGTATCAGTGATTCTATAAGAGAGTAATTATGTGTTAGTATCTGTATGAATAAGTGAGGTGGTGTCTGTATAACTGTATAGGTGAGTAAATGGAAGTATGATTGATTCTTTGCATGACTGACTAGGTGTGTGAGTAACTCTGGATATGTGGCAGTGTGTGAGTGTCTGTATAGGTGTATGAGTACATATGATAGTGTTGTATTGATGAGTGACTGCATGTATGAGTGACTGTATGGGTGAATGAGTGGATGTGTGTGTAGACCTAGGAATCAGTCAGTGCGTATTTAGTAACTGGTATTGATGTGTCTATTTTTTTTAAAATGGTAGTCTGTATTTTAGAGTGGGTGTATCAAAGGTTATATTCAGGTGTGAGGAGGTGCATCAGATTTTCACGTGGATGATGTCATCAGTGATGTCATTTGAGATGTCATCAGTGATGTCATCAGTGATGTCACTGAC
Organism: Calotriton arnoldi; assembly: GCA_963921515.1. Classification (NCBI taxonomy): domain Eukaryota; kingdom Metazoa; phylum Chordata; class Amphibia; order Caudata; family Salamandridae; genus Calotriton; species Calotriton arnoldi. Next base: position 92,822 of record CAWUFW010020528.1, read on the forward strand.
CATGTCATGAATGATGTAATATGTGACGTCATCAGCAGTGCATTGCGGGGCGCGAGTTATAGTTAGCTGAACTAACTATAACGCCGGAATTTCTATGGTTTTGTACGCGTGAAATGTCCAACTAACTATAACGTTCCTGAAACCTATGGTTTTATCAGTGAATTTCTATGGTTTTTTAAATGCTAATTTCTAACTATAACGTGCCTGAAACCTATGGTTTTTTCAGTGAATTTCAAAGGTTTTTTAAATGAAAATTTGTAAGTCTAATGTACCTCAATCCTATGGTTTTTTTATTTTCTATATATTTATACATATATATATATTTAAAAAAAATTGTGAATAATTTTTAGTTAGGAAAACTATATTCATTCTTTTTTTTTAAATATTATACAGAAGTCGCGCACCTCGCACCCTACACGATGGCTGCGCGCATTCCGGTAGCCATTTTGAAAAGTCGCGCTGGGGTCGCGACTTCGGCGTAATTTGTAAAGTATGAAATATCTTTAAATTAATTATAAATAAAAGTTTTCCTTTAAGTGTTTGTCTAAATTTATTAATAAAAGTATTTTTAAAGTATTATTTTCAATATAATTTCGACGAAAAATTATTCGATTATTATTGGATTCGGAGGTTAGGAGGGATGGCCATTTTGCTCGATCTGTTTTGCAAGATTTTTGGTCTAGTCAGGTGGACACCCTCCTCCGGGTGAGGTACGGCTTGGGGATTCTATTCAAAAGGTGAGGAATCCACAGGCAGAAGTATCCATCAGAAGAACAAGTTACTTACCTTCGGTAACGCTTTTTCTGGTGGATACAGTATCTGCCTGTGGATTCCTCACTGTCCCTCCCGCCTCCCCGTTGTCCACCTGTTTCTACCAAAAAGATGCTTTTACTGTTTGGCATGAATGTTTTTAATATGTCTTAATCATGCTTATGTTTTAATAGTGAGAAATGCTTGATCTGTTGCTATTTCTTTATGCCTTTATTGGTTATGCATTTGTATATATATATATATATATTTAGTATACTATGTATACAAGTGAAAATGTGTCGGTCCGCCTGTTTGCCTCGGTGGCACGGAAAAAATGGGTGGAACTGACGTCAGCACACCGACGAGGTCCTCTTATGGCTCCGATGACGTCATACGGTGTCGCGAGCGGAGCCGTGCTATTATGACGTCCTCGTCGACGTGGGAGAGCTAGGAAAGAATTTCCGCGGAATGCTGGCGCAGGGGATATTCACCTAAGTGTTCAGGCTAGTCCTTTGGGAGCAACTGTTTATGTTGCCACTCCAGAAACCGAAACCAGTGATCCGAGGGCAGAGGCCCTGCAGATGGCACACGAGGTAGGGAGCCCAGTCGTGTGCACCGGCGGGGCAGCGAAGTGACAAGCACCACTACCCACAAAAAAGGTAACAAGGGCACTGAATAACACAGGATCTTCTCTTTGTATCTGGCAGGAACAACGAGGTTAAAATGCCCTAGTTCCAAAATGTAGAATTAGTGCTACAACGGTCTTCAAGAGGACCTGCGATGGATGCCGCTTCTGCCTCCCGTACCCTGGAGGCGGCACATGGGTCACGTGGTACGGTCATACTGCGGTGGGACGCACACTCGTTGACCTCTCATGGCACTGCTCCACACTTCGGGGAGGACGCTTTCCATTAGCTGTGTTTTCTGATTACGTGTCGCGCCGGCCCCGTCCAACAACAGAACTCATTTAGATCCAAACAGACTCTTCCACTCTCTCACCGGAAGTGAAACCAGGCCACGCAGACACTTTCACAATACAACAGCCGGGAATGCACTTTTCGGTAAAAAAAACACATTCCTTCCTCCTAATTTATCAAATAAACGACTCACTGAAGAACAGGGGCCAGCTTCGATCGGTAAACAGCCGTTACAACGACTTTTTTACTTTGCGATACCATTACAACGCATGCATTACCACGCATGCGTTGTACATCGCAAAGTCATTACTACGCATTTTTTTAGAACGCATGGTCATTTACCACGCATGCCTTTACAACGAATTTCGTTGTAAAGGTATGTATGGTAAATGACCATGCGTTCTAAAAAAATGTAGACGTTCCACGTCGTTGTAAGGAAACAGAGGCTGTTCCGTTTCCTCACAATGACGTGCACCGCCCCTCAGAGACGACGTGAAGCAGGAACCACGAGGAGAGAGGAACCACGAGGAGTGAGAGGTAAGGGGGATTGGGCATGGGGTGGGGGTTACTTTTCTAGGGTTTAGGGTAGTGCAGTGGTGTTTGTGTAGTGTAGGGGGTCGTGCTGGGGGTAGTGTTTTAGGGTTTAGGGTAGTGCAGTGGTGTTTGTGTAGTGTAGGGGGTCGTGCTGGGGGTAGTGTTTTAGGGTTTAGGGTAGTGCAGTGGTGTTTGGGTAGTGTAGGGGGTCGTGCTGGGGGTAGTGTTTTAGGGTTTAGGGTAGTGCAGTGGTGTTTGTGTAGTGTAGGGGGTCGTGCTGGGGGTAGTGTTTTAGGGTTTAGGGTAGTGCAGTGGTGTTTGGGTAGTGTAGGGGGTCGTGCTGGGGGTAGTGTTTTAGGGTTTAGGGTAGTGCAGTGGTGTTTGGGTAGTGTAGGGGGTCGTGCTGGGGGTAGTGTTTTAGGGTTTAGGGTAGTGCAGTGGTGTTTGTGTAGTGTAGGGGGTCGTGCTGGGGGTAGTGTTTTAGGGTTTAGGGTAGTGCAGTGGTGTTTGGGTAGTGTAGGGGGTCGTGCTGGGGGTAGTGTTTTAGGGTTTAGGGTAGTGCAGTGGTGTTTGGGTAGTGTAGGGGGTCATGCTGGGGGTAGTGTTTTAGGGTTTAGGGTAGTGCAGTGGTGTTTGGGTAGTGTAGGGGGTCGTGCTGGGGGTAGTGTTTTAGGGTTTAGGGTAGTGCAGTGGTGTTTGGGTAGTGTAGGGGGTCGTGCTGGGGGTAGTGTTTTAGGGTTTAGGGTAGTGCAGTGGTGTTTGGGTAGTGTAGGGGGTCGTGCTGGGGGTAGTGTTTTAGGGTTTAGGGTAGTGCAGTGGTGTTTGGGTAGTGTAGGGGGTCGTGCTGGGGGTAGTGTTTTAGGGTTTAGGGTAGTGCAGTGGTGTTTGTGTAGTGTAGGGGGTCGTGCTGGGGGTAGTGTTTTAGGGTTTAGGGTAGTGCAGTGGTGTTTGGGTAGTGTAGGGGGTCATGCTGGGGGTAGTGTTTTAGGGTTTAGGGTAGTGCAGTGGTGTTTGTGTAGTGTAGGGGGTCGTGCTGGGGGTAGTGTTTTAGGGTTTAGGGTAGTGCAGTGGTGTTTGGGTAGTGTAGGGGGTCATGCTGGGGGTAGTGTTTTAGGGTTTAGGGTAGTGCAGTGGTGTTTGGGTAGTGTAGGGGGTCGTGCTGGGGGTAGTGTTTTAGGGTTTAGGGTAGTGCAGTGGTGTTTGGGTAGTGTAGGGGGTCATGCTGGGGGTAGTGTTTTAGGGTTTAGGGTAGTGCAGTGGTGTTTGGGTAGTGTAGGGGGTCGTGCTGGGGGTAGTGTTTTAGGGTTTAGGGTAGTGCAGTGGTGTTTGGGTAGTGTAGGGGGTCGTGCTGGGGGTAGTGTTTTAGGGTTTAGGGTAGTGCAGTGGTGTTTGGGTAGTGTAGGGGGTCGTGCTGGGGGTAGTGTTTTAGGGTTTAGGGTAGTGCAGTGGTGTTTGGGTAGTGTAGGGGGTCGTGCTGGGGGTAGTGTTTTAGGGTTTAGGGTAGTGCAGTGGTGTTTGGGTAGTGTAGGGGGTCGTGCTGGGGGTAGTGTTTTAGGGTTTAGGGTAGTGCAGTGGTGTTTGGGTAGTGTAGGGGTCGTGCTGGGGGTAGTGTTTTAGGGTTTAGGGTAGTGCAGTGGTGTTTGTGTAGTGTAGGGGGTCGTGCTGGGGGTAGTGTTTTAGGGTTTAGGGTAGTGCAGTGGTGTTTGTGTAGTGTAGGGGGTCGTGCTGGGGGTAGTGTTTTAGGGTTTAGGGTAGTGCAGTGGTGTTTGTGTAGTGTAGGGGGTCGTGCTGGGGGTAGTGTTTTAGGGTTTAGGGTAGTGCAGTGGTGTTTGGGTAGTGTAGGGGGTCGTGCTGGGGGTAGTGTTTTAGGGTTTAGGGTAGTGCAGTGGTGTTTGGGTAGTGTAGGGGGTCATGCTGGGGGTAGTGTTTTAGGGTTTAGGGTAGTGCAGTGGTGTTTGGGTAGTGTAGGGGGTCGTGCTGGGGGTAGTGTTTTAGGGTTTAGGGTAGTGCAGTGGTGTTTGTGTAGTGTAGGGGGTCATGCTGGGGGTAGTGTTTTAGGGTTTAGGGTAGTGCAGTGGTGTTTGGGTAGTGTAGGGGGTCGTGCTGGGGGTAGTGTTTTAGGGTTTAGGGTAGTGCAGTGGTGTTTGGGTAGTGTAGGGGGTCATGCTGGGGGTAGTGTTTTAGGGTTTAGGGTAGTGCAGTGGTGTTTGGGTAGTGTAGGGGGTCGTGCTGGGGGTAGTGTTTTAGGGTTTAGGGTAGTGCAGTGGTGTTTGGGTAGTGTAGGGGGTCATGCTGGGGTAGTGTTTTAGGGTTTAGGGTAGTGCAGTGGTGTTTGGGTAGTGTAGGGGTCGTGCTGGGAGTGTTTTAGGGTTTAGGGTAGTGCAGTGGTGTTTGTGTAGTGTAGGGGGTCGTGCTGGGGGTAGTGTTTTAGGGTTTAGGGTAGTGCAGTGGTGTTTGGGTAGTGTAGGGGGTCGTGCTGGGGGTAGTGTTTTAGGGTTTAGGGTAGTGCAGTGGTGTTTGGGTAGTGTAGGGGGTCGTGCTGGGGGTAGTGTTTTAGGGTTTAGGGTAGTGCAGTGGTGTTTGTGTAGTGTAGGGGGTCGTGCTGGGGTAGTTAGGGTTTAGGGTAGTGCAGTGGTGTTTGGGTAGTGTAGGGGGTCGTGCTGGGGGTAGTGTTTTAGGGTTTAGGGTAGTGCAGTGGTGTTTGGGTAGTGTAGGGGGTCGTGCTGGGGGTAGTGTTTTAGGGTTTAGGGTAGTGCAGTGGTGTTTGTGTAGTGTAGGGGGTCATGCTGGGGGTAGTGTTTTAGGGTTTAGGGTAGTGCAGTGGTGTTTGGGTAGTGTAGGGGGTCGTGCTGGGGGTAGTGTTTTAGGGTTTAGGGTAGTGCAGTGGTGTTTGGGTAGTGTAGGGGGTCGTGCTGGGGGTAGTGTTTTAGGGTTTAGGGTAGTGCAGTGGTGTTTGTGTAGTGTAGGGGGTCGTGCTGGGGGTAGTGTTTTAGGGTTTAGGGTAGTGCAGTGGTGTTTGGGTAGTGTAGGGGGTCGTGCTGGGGGTAGTGTTTTAGGGTTTAGGGTAGTGCAGTGGTGTTTGGGTAGTGTAGGGGGTCGTGCTGGGGTAGTGTTTTAGGGTTTAGGGTAGTGCAGTGGTGTTTGGGTAGTGTAGGGGGTCGTGCTGGGGGTAGTGTTTTAGGGTTTAGGGTAGTGCAGTGGTGTTTGTGTAGTGTAGGGGGTCGTGCTGGGGGTAGTGTTTTAGGGTTTAGGGTAGTGCAGTGGTGTTTGGGTAGTGTAGGGGGTCGTGCTGGGGGTAGTGTTTTAGGGTTTAGGGTAGTGCAGTGGTGTTTGTGTAGTGTAGGGGGTCATGCTGGGGGTAGTGTTTTAGGGTTTAGGGTAGTGCAGTGGTGTTTGGGTAGTGTAGGGGGTCGTGCTGGGGGTAGTGTTTTAGGGTTTAGGGTAGTGCAGTGGTGTTTGTGTAGTGTAGGGGGTCGTGCTGGGGGTAGTGTTTTAGGGTTTAGGGTAGTGCAGTGGTGTTTGTGTAGTGTAGGGGGTTGTGCTGGGGGTGATTTAGGGTTTAGGGTAGTGCAGTGGTGTTTGGGTAGTGTAGGGGGTCGTGCTGGGGGTAGTGTTTTAGGGTTTAGGGTAGTGCAGTGGTGTTTGTGTAGTGTAGGGGGTCGTGCTGGGGGTAGTGTTTTAGGGTTTAGGGTAGTGCAGTGGTGTTTGTGTAGTGTAGGGGGTCGTGCTGGGGGTAGTGTTTTAGGGTTTAGGGTAGTGCAGTGGTGTTTGGGTAGTGTAGGGGGTCGTGCTGGGGGTAGTGTTTTAGGGTTTAGGGTAGTGCAGTGGTGTTTGGGTAGTGTAGGGGGTCGTGCTGGGGTAGTGTTTTAGGGTTTAGGGTAGTGCAGTGGTGTTTGTGTAGTGTAGGGGGTCGTGCTGGGGGTAGTGTTTTAGGGTTTAGGGTAGTGCAGTGGTGTTTGTGTAGTGTAGGGGGTCGTGCTGGGGGTAGTGTTTTAGGGTTTAGGGTAGTGCAGTGGTGTTTGTGTAGTGTAGGGGGTCGTGCTGGGGTAGTGTGGGTTTAGGGTAGTGCAGTGGTGTTTGGGTAGTGTAGGGGGTCATGCTGGGGGTAGTGTTTTAGGGTTTAGGGTAGTGCAGTGGTGTTTGGGTAGTGTAGGGGGTCATGCTGGGGGTAGTGTTTTAGGGTTTAGGGTAGTGCAGTGGTGTTTGTGTAGTGTAGGGGTCATGCTGGGGGTAGTGTTTTAGGGTTTAGGGTAGTGCAGTGGTGTTTGGGTAGTGTAGGGGGTCGTGCTGGGGGTAGTGTTTTAGGGTTTAGGGTAGTGCAGTGGTGTTTGTGTAGTGTAGGGGGTCAGTGCTGGGGGTAGTGTTTTAGGGTTTAGGGTAGTGCAGTGGTGTTTGGGTAGTGTAGGGGGTCATGCTGGGGGTAGTGTTTTAGGGTTTAGGGTAGTGCAGTGGTGTTTGGGTAGTGTAGGGGGTCGTGCTGGGGGTAGTGTTTTAGGGTTTAGGGTAGTGCAGTGGTGTTTGTGTAGTGTAGGGGGTCGTGCTGGGGGTAGTGTTTTAGGGTTTAGGGTAGTGCAGTGGTGTTTGGGTAGTGTAGGGGGTCGTGCTGGGGGTAGTGTTTTAGGGTTTAGGGTAGTGCAGTGGTGTTTGGGTAGTGTATGGGTCATGCTGGGGTAGTGTTTTAGGGTTTAGGGTAGTGCAGTGGTGTTTGGGTAGTGTAGGGGGTCGTGCTGGGGGTAGTGTTTTAGGGTTTAGGGTAGTGCAGTGGTGTTTGGGTAGTGTAGGGGGTCGTGCTGGGGGTAGTGTTTTAGGGTTTAGGGTAGTGCAGTGGTGTTTGGGTAGTGTAGGGGGTCGTGCTGGGGGTAGTGTTGTAGGGTTTAGGGTAGTGCAGTGGTGTTTGGGTAGTGTAGGGGGTCGTGCTGGGGGTAGTGTTTTAGGGTTTAGGGTAGTGCAGTGGTGTTTGTGTAGTGTAGGGGGTCGTGCTGGGGGTAGTGTTTTAGGGTTTAGGGTAGCGCAGTGGTGTTTGTGTAGTGTAGGGGTCGTGCTGGGGGTAGTGTTTTAGGGTTTAGGGTAGTGCAGTGGTGTTTGGGTAGTGTAGGGGGTCGTGCTGGGGGTAGTGTTTTAGGGTTTAGGGTAGTGCAGTGGTGTTTGGGTAGTGTAGGGGTCGTGCTGGGGGTAGTGTTTTAGGGTTTAGGGTAGTGCAGTGGTGTTTGGGTAGTGTAGGGAGTCGTGCTGGGGGTAGTGTTTTAGGGTTTAGGGTAGTGCAGTGGTGTTTGGGTAGTGTAGGGGGTCATGCTGGGGGTAGTGTTTTAGGGTTTAGGGTAGTGCAGTGGTGTTTGTGTAGTGTAGGGAGTCGTGCTGGGGGTAGTGTTTTAGGGTTTAGGGTAGTGCAGTGGTGTTTGGGTAGTGTAGGGGGTCGTGCTGGGGGTAGTGTTTTAGGGTTTAGGGTAGTGCAGTGGTGTTTGGGTAGTGTAGGGGGTCGTGCTGGGGTAGTGTTTTAGGGTTTAGGGTAGTGCAGTGGTGTTTGTGTAGTGTAGGGGGTCATGCTGGGGGTAGTGTTTTAGGGTTTAGGGTAGTGCAGTGGTGTTTGGGTAGTGTAGGGGTCATGCTGGGGGTAGTGTTTTAGGGTTTAGGGTAGTGCAGTGGTGTTTGGGTAGTGTAGGGGGTCGTGCTGGGGGTAGTGTTTTAGGGTTTAGGGTAGTGCAGTGGTGTTTGTGTAGTGTAGGGGGTCGTGCTGGGGGTAGTGTTTTAGGGTTTAGGGTAGTGCAGTGGTGTTTGGGTAGTGTAGGGGGTCATGCTGGGGGTAGTGTTTTAGGGTTTAGGGTAGTGCAGTGGTGTTTGGGTAGTGTAGGGGGTCGTGCTGGGGGTAGTGTTTTAGGGTTTAGGGTAGTGCAGTGGTGTTTGGGTAGTGTAGGGGGTCATGCTGGGGGTAGTGTTTTAGGGTTTAGGGTAGTGCAGTGGTGTTTGTGTAGTGTAGGGGGTCATGCTGGGGTAGTGCTTTAGGGTTTAGGGTAGTGCAGTGGTGTTTGGGTAGTGTAGGGGGTCATGCTGGGGGTAGTGTTTTAGGGTTTAGGGTAGTGCAGTGGTGTTTGGGTAGTGTAGCGGGTCGTGCTCGGGGTAGTGTTTTAGGGTTTAGGGTAGTGCAGTGGTGTTTGTGTAGTGTAGGGGGTCGTGCTGGGGGTAGTGTTTTAGGGTTTAGGGTAGTGCAGTGGTGTTTGTGTAGTGTAGGGGGTCATGCTGGGGGTAGTGTTTTAGGGTTTAGGGTAGTGCAGTGGTGTTTGGGTAGTGTAGGGGGTCATGCTGGGGGTAGTGTTTTAGGCTTTAGGGTAGTGCAGTGGTGTTTGGGTAGTGTAGGGGGTCGTGCTGGGGTAGTGTTTTAGGGTTTAGGGTAGTGCAGTGGTGTTTGGGTAGTGTAGGGGGTAGTGCTGGGGGTAGTGTTTTAGGGTTTAGGGTAGTGCAGTGGTGTTTGTGTAGTGCAGGGGGTCGTGCTAGGGGTAGTGTTTTAGGGTTTAGGGTAGTGCAGTGGTGTTTGTGTAGTGTAGGGGGTTGTGCTGGGGGTAGTGTTTTAGGGTTTAGGGTAGTGCAGTGGTGTTTGTGTAGTGTAGGGGTCGTGCTGGGGGTAGTGTTTTAGGGTTTAGGGTAGTGCAGTGGTGTTTGGGTAGTGTAGGGGGTCGTGCTGGGGGTAGTGTTTTAGGGTTTAGGGTAGTGCAGTGGTGTTTGTGTAGTGTAGGGGGTCGTGCTGGGGGTAGTGTTTTAGGGTTTAGGGTAGTGCAGTGGTGTTTGTGTAGTGTAGGGGGTGCTGGGGTAGTGTTTTAGGGTTTAGGGTAGTGCAGTGGTGTTTGGGTAGTGTAGGGGGTCGTGCTGGGGGTAGTGTTTTAGGGTTTAGGGTAGTGCAGTGGTGTTTGTGTAGTGTAGGTGGTCATGCTGGGGGTAGTGTTTTAGGGTTTAGGGTAGTGCAGTGGTGTTTGTGGTAGTGTAGGGGGTCGTGCTGGGGGTAGTGTTTTAGGGTTTAGGGTAGTGCAGTGGTGTTTGGGTAGTGTAGGGGGTCATGCTGGGGGTAGTGTTTTAGGGTTTAGGGTAGTGCAGTGGTGTTTGGGTAGTGTAGGGGGTCGTGCTGGGGTAGTGTTTAAGGGTTTAGGGTAGTGCAGTGGTGTTTGGGTAGTGTAGGGGGTCATGCTGGGGTAGAGTTTTAGGGTTTAGGGTAGTGCAGTGGTGTTTGTGTAGTGTAGGGGGTCGTGCTGGGGGTTGTGTTTTAGGGTTTAGGGTAGTGCAGTGGTGTTTGGGTAGTGTAGGGGATCTTTTTTTAGGGTAGTGCAGTGGTGTTTGTGTAGTGTAGGGGGTTGTGCTGGGGGTAGTGTTTTAGGGTTTAGGGTAGTGCAGTGGTGTTTGGGTAGTGTAGGGGGTCGTGCTGGGGGTAGTGTTTTAGGGTTTAGGGTAGTGCAGTGGTGTTTGTGTAGTGTAGGGGTCATGCTGGGGGTAGTGTTTTAGGGTTTAGGGTAGTGCAGTGGTGTTTGTGTAGTGTAGGGGTCAGTGGGGTAGTGTTTAGGGTTAGGGTAGTGCAGTGGTGTTTGGGTAGTGTAGGGGGTCGTGCTGGGGGTAGTGTTTTAGGGTTTAGGGTAGTGCAGTGGTGTTTGTGTAGTGTAGGGGGTCATGCTGGGAGTAGTGTTTTAGGGTTTAGGGTAGTGCAGTGGTGTTTGTGTAGTGTAGGGGGTCATGCTGGTGTTAGGTTTAGGGTAGTGCAGTGGTGTTTGGGTAGTGTAGGGGGTCGTGCTGGGGGTAGTGTTTTAGGGTTTAGGGTAGTGCAGTGGTGTTTGTGTAGTGTAGGTGGTCGTGCTGGGGGTAGTGTTTTAGGGTTTAGGGTAGTGCAGTGGTGTTTGTGTAGTGTAGGGGGTCGTGCTGGGGGTAGTGTTTTAGGGTTTAGGGTAGTGCAGTGGTGTTTGTGTAGTGTAGGGGTCGTGCTGGGGTAGTGTTTTAGGGTAGTGCAGTGGTGTTTGGGTAGTGTAGGGGGTCATGCTGGGGGTAGTGTTTTAGGGTTTAGGGTAGTGCAGTGGTGTTTGGGTAGTGTAGGGGGTCATGCTGGGGGTAGTGTTTTAGGGTTTAGGGTAGTGCAGTGGTGTTTGGGTAGTGTAGGGGTAGTGCTGGGGGTAGTGTTTTAGGGTTTAGGGTAGTGCAGTGGTGTTTGGGTAGTGTAGGAGTCGTGCTGGGGGTAGTGTTTTAGGGTTTAGGGTAGTGCAGTGGTGTTTGGTGTAGTGTAGGGGGTCGTGCTGGGGGTAGTGTTTTAGGGTTTAGGGTAGTGCAGTGGTGTTTGGGTAGTGTAGGGGTCGTGCTGGGGGTAGTGTTTTAGGGTTTAGGGTAGTGCAGTGGTGTTTGGGTAGTGTAGGGGGTCGTGCTGGGAGTAGTGTTTTAGGGTTTAGGGTAGTGCAGTGGTGTTTGGGTAGTGTAGGGGGTCGTGCTGGGGATAGTGTTTTAGGGTTTAGGGTAGTGCAGTGGTGTTTGTGTAGTGTAGGGGATCGTGCTGGGGGTACTGTTTTAGGGTTTAGGGTAGTACATTGGTGTTTGTGTAGTGTAGGTGGTCGTGCTGGGGGTAGTGTTTTAGGGTTTAGGGTAGTGCAGTGGTGTTTGTGTAGTGTAGGGGGTCGTGCTGGGGGTAGTGTTTTAGGGTTTAGGGTAGTGCAGTGGTGTTTGTGTAGTGTAGGGGGTCAGTGTTTTAGGGTTAGGGTAGTGCAGTGGTGTTTGGGTAGTGTAGGGGGTCGTGCTGGGGGTAGTGTTTTAGGGTTTAGGGTAGTGCAGTGGTGTTTGGGTAGTGTAGGTGGTCGTGCTGGAGGTAGTGTTTTAGGGTTTAGGGTAGTGCACTGATGTTTATGTAGTGTAGGGGGTCGTGCTGGGGGTAGTGTTTTAGGGTTTAGGGTAGTGCAGTGGTGTTTGGGTAGTGTAGGGGGTCGTGCTGGGGGTAGTGTTTTAGGGTTTAGGGTAGTGCAGTGGTGTTTGGGTAGTGTAGGGGGTCGTGCTGGGGGTAGATTTAGGGTTTAGGGTAGTGCAGTGGTGTTTGTGTAGTGTAGGGGGTCGTGCTGGGGGTAGTGTTTTAGGGTTTAGGGTAGTGCAGTGGTGTTTGTGTAGTGTATGGGGTCGTGCTGGGGGTAGTGTTTTAGGGTTTAGGGTAGCGCAGTGGTGTTTGTGTAGTGTAGGGGGTCATGCTGGGGTAGTGTTTTAGGGTTTAGGGTAGTGCAGTGGTGTTTGGGTAGTGTAGGGGGTCATGCTGGGGGTAGTGTTTTAGGGTTTAGGGTAGTGCAGTGGTGTTTGGGTAGTGTAGGGGGTCATGCTGGGGGTAGTGTTTTAGGGTTTAGGGTAGTGCAGTGGTGTTTGTGTAGTGTAGGGGTCGTGCTGGGGGTAGTGTTTAGGGTTTAGGGTAGTGCAGTGGTGTTTGGGTAGTGTAGGGGGTCGTGCTGGGGGTAGTGTTTTAGGGTTTAGGGTAGTGCAGTGGTGTTTGGGTAGTGTAGGGGGTCGTGCTGGGGGTAGTGTTTTAGGGTTTAGGGTAGTGCAGTGGTGTTTGTGTAGTGTAGGGGGTCATGCTGGGGGTAGTGTTTTAGGGTTTAGGGTAGTGCAGTGGTGTTTGGGTAGTGTAGGGGGTCGTGCTGGGGGTAGTGTTTTAGGGTTTAGGGTAGTGCAGTGGTGTTTGGGTAGTGTAGGGGTCGTGCTGGGGGTAGTGTTTTAGGGTTTAGGGTAGTGCAGTGGTGTTTGGGTAGTGTAGGGGGTCGTGCTGGGGGTAGTGTTTTAGGGTTTAGGGTAGTGCAGTGGTGTTTGTGTAGTGTAGGGGGTCATGCTGGGGGTAGTGTTTTAGGGTTTAGGGTAGTGCAGTGGTGTTTGGGTAGTGTAGGGGGTCATGCTGGGGGTAGTGTTTTAGGGTTTAGGGTAGTGCAGTGGTGTTTGGGTAGTGTAGGTGGTCGTGCTGGGGGTAGTGTTTTAGTGTTTAGTGTAGTGCAGTGGTGTTTGTGTAGTGTAGGGGTCATGCTGGGGGTAGTGTTTTAGGGTTTAGGGTAGTGCAGTGGTGTTTGGGTAGTGTAGGGGGTCGTGCTGGGGGTAGTGTTTTAGGGTTTAGGGTAGTGCAGTGGTGTTTGGGTAGTGTAGGGGGTCGTGCTGGGGGTAGTGTTTTAGGGTTTAGGGTAGTGCAGTGGTGTTTGGGTAGTGTAGGGGGTCATGCTGGGGGTAGTGTTTTAGGGTTTAGGGTAGTGCAGTGGTGTTTGTGTAGTGTAGGGGGTCGTGCTGGGGGTAGTGTTTTAGGGTTTAGGGTAGTGCAGTGGTGTTTGGGTAGTGTAGGGGGTCGTGCTGGGGGTAGTGTTTTAGGGTTTAGGGTAGTGCAGTGGTGTTTGTGTAGTGTAGGGGGTCATGCTGGGGGTAGTGTTTTAGGGTTTAGGGTAGTGCAGTGGTGTTTGGGTAGTGTAGGGGGTCGTGCTGGGGGTAGTGTTTTAGGGTTTAGGGTAGTGCAGTGGTGTTTGGGTAGTGTAGGGGGTCGTGCTGGGGGTAGTGTTTTAGGGTTTAGGGTAGTGCAGTGGTGTTTGGGTAGTGTAGGGGGTCGTGCTGGGGGTAGTGTTTTAGGGTTTAGGGTAGTGCAGTGGTGTTTGGGTAGTGTAGGGGGTCGTGCTGGGGGTAGTGTTTTAGGGTTTAGGGTAGTGCAGTGGTGTTTGTGTAGTGTAGGGGGTCGTGCTGGGGGTAGTGTTTTAGGGTTTAGGGTAGTGCAGTGGTGTTTGGGTAGTGTAGGGGTCGTGCTGGGGGTAGTGTTTTAGGGTTTAGGGTAGTGCAGTGGTGTTTGTGTAGTGTAGGGGGTCGTGCTGGGGGTAGTGTTTTAGGGTTTAGGGTAGTGCAGTGGTGTTTGGGTAGTGTAGGGGGTCGTGCTGGGGGTAGTGTTTTAGGGTTTAGGGTAGTGCAGTGGTGTTTGGGTAGTGTAGGGGTCATGCTGGGGGTAGTGTTTTAGGGTTTAGGGTAGTGCAGTGGTGTTTGGGTAGTGTAGGGGGTCATGCTGGGGGTAGTGTTTTAGGGTTTAGGGTAGTGCAGTGGTGTTTGGGTAGTGTAGGGGGTCATGCTGGGGGTAGTGTTTTAGGGTTTAGGGTAGTGCAGTGGTGTTTGGGTAGTGTAGGGGGTCGTGCTGGGGTAGTGTTTTAGGGTTTAGGGTAGTGCAGTGGTGTTTGGGTAGTGTAGGGGGTCGTGCTGGGGGTAGTGTTTTAGGGTTTAGGGTAGTGCAGTGGTGTTTGGGTAGTGTAGGGGGTCGTGCTGGGAGTAGTGTTTTAGGGTTTAGGGTAGTGCAGTGGTGTTTGGGTAGTGTAGGGGGTCATGCTGGGGTAGTGTTTTAGGGTTTAGGGTAGTGCAGTGGTGTTTGGGTAGTGTAGGGGGTCGTGCTGGGAGTAGTGTTTTAGGGTTTAGGGTAGTGCAGTGGTGTTTGGGTAGTGTAGGGGGTCGTGCTGGGTGTAGTGTTTTAGGGTTTAGGGTAGTGCAGTGGTGTTTGTGTAGTGTAGGGGGTCGTGCTGGGGGTAGTGTTTTAGGGTTTAGGGTAGTGCAGTGGTGTTTGGGTAGTGTAGGGGGTCTGGGGAGTGTTTTAGGGTTTAGGGTAGTGCAGTGGTGTTTGTGTAGTGTAGGGGGTCGTGCTGGGGGTAGTGTTTTAGGGTTTAGGGTAGTGCAGTGGTGTTTGTGTAGTGTAGGGGGTCGTGCTGGGGGTAGTGTTTTAGGGTTTAGGGTAGTGCAGTGGTGTTTGTGTAGTGTAGGGGTGCTGGGGTAGTGTTTTAGGGTTTAGGGTAGTACAGTGGTGTTTGGGTAGTGTAGGGGGTGTGCTGGGGTAGTGTTTTAGGGTTTAGGGTAGTGCAGTGGTGTTTGGGTAGTGTAGGGGGTCATGCTGGGGGTAGTGTTTTAGGGTTTAGGGTAGTGCAGTGGTGTTTGGGTAGTGTAGGGGGTCGTGCTGGGGGTAGTGTTTTAGGGTTTAGGGTAGTGCAGTGGTGTTTGTGTAGTGTAGGGGGTCATGCTGGGGGTAGTGCTTTAGGGTTTAGGGTAGTGCAGTGGTGTTTGTGTAGTGTAGGGGGTCGTGCTGGGAGTAGTGTTTTAGGGTTTAGGATAGTGCAGTGGTGTTTGGGTAGTGTAGGCGGTCGTGCTGGGGGTAGTGTTTTAGGGTTTAGGGTAGTGCAGTGGTGTTTGTGTAGTGTAGGCGGTCGTGCTGGGGGTAGTGTTTTAGGGTTTAGGGTAGTGCAGTGGTGTTTGGGTAGTGTAGGGGGTCGTGCTGGGGGTAGTGTTTTAGGGTTTAGGGTAGTGCAGTGGTGTTTGGGTAGTGTAGGGGGTCGTGCTGGGGGTAGTGTTTTAGGGTTTAGGGTAGTGCAGTGGTGTTTGGGTAGTGTAGGGGTCATGCTGGGGGTAGTGTTTTAGGGTTTAGGGTAGTGCAGTGGTGTTTGTGTAGTGTAGGGGGTCATGCTGGGGGTAGTGTTTTAGGGTTTAGGGTAGTGCAGTGGTGTTTGGGTAGTGTAGGGGGTCGTGCTGGGGGTAGTGTTTTAGGGTTTAGGGTAGTGCAGTGGTGTTTGGGTAGTGTAGGGGGTCGTGCTGGGGTAGTGTTTTAGGGTTTAGGGTAGTGCAGTGGTGTTTGGGTAGTGTAGGGGGTCGTGCTGGGGGTAGATTTAGGGTTTAGGGTAGTGCAGTGGTGTTTGGGTAGTTTAGGGGTCGTGCTGGGGGTAGTGTTTTAGGGTTTAGGGTAGTGCAGTGGTGTTTGTGTAGTGTAGGGGGTCGTGCTGGGGGTAGTGTTTTAGGGTTTAGGGTAGTGCAGTGGTGTTTGGGTAGTGTAGGGGGTCGTGCTTGGGGTAGTGTTTTAGGGTTTAGGGTAGTGCAGTGGTGTTTGTGTAGTGTAGGGGGTCGTGCTGGGGGTAGATTTAGGGTTTAGGGTAGTGCAGTGGTGTTTGGGTAGTGTAGGGGTCATGCTGGGGTAGTGTTTTAGGGTTTAGGGTAGTGCAGTGGTGTTTGGGTAGTGTAGGGGGTCGTGCTGGGGGTAGTGTTTTAGGGTTTAGGGTAGTGCAGTGGTGTTTGGGTAGTGTAGGGGGTCATGCTGGGGGTAGTGTTTTAGGGTTTAGGGTAGTGCAGTGGTGTTTGGGTAGTGTAGGGGGTCATGCTGGGGGTAGTGTTTTAGGGTTTAGGGTAGTGCAGTGGTGTTTGTGTAGTGTAGGGGGTCGTGCTGGGGTAGTGTTTTAGGGTTTAGGGTAGTGCAGTGGTGTTTGGGTAGTGTAGGGGGTCATGCTGGGGTAGTGTTTTAGGGTTTAGGGTAGTGCAGTGGTGTTTGTGGTAGTGTAGGGGGTCGTGCTGGGGGTAGTGTTTTAGGGTTTAGGGTAGTGCAGTGGTGTTTGGGTAGTGTAGGGGGTCATGCTGGGGGTAGTGTTTTAGGGTTTAGGGTAGTGCAGTGGTGTTTGGGTAGTGTATGGGCTCGTGCTGGGAGTAGTGTTTTAGGGTTTAGGGTAGTGCAGTGGTGTTTTGTAGTGTAGGGGGTCGTGTCTGGGGGTAGTGTTTTAGGGTTTAGGGTAGTGCAGTGGTGTTTGTGTAGTGTAGGGGGTGGTGCTGGGGGTAGTGTTTTAGGGTTTTGGGTAGTGAAGTGCTGTTTGGGTAGTGTAGGGGGTCATGCTGGGGGTAGTGTTTTAGCGTTTAGGGTAGCTCAGTGGTGTTTGTGTACTGTAGGGGTCGTGCTGGGGGTAGTGTTTAGGGTTTAGGGTAGCACAGTGGTGTTTGGGTAGTGTAGGGGGTCGTGCTGGGGGTAGTGTTTTAGGGTTTAGGGTAGTGCAGTGGTGTTTGTGTAGTGTAGGGGGCCGTGCTGGGGGTAGTATTTTAGGGTTTAGGGTAGTGCAGTGGTGTTTGTGTAGTGTAGGGGGTCATGCTGGGGTAGTGTTTTAGGGTTTAGGGTAGTGCAGTGGTGTTTGGGTAGTGTAGGGGGTCGTGCTGGGGGTAGTGTTTTAGGGTTTAGGGTAGTGCAGTGGTGTTTGGGTAGTGTAGGGGGTCGTGCTGGGGGTAGTGTTTTAGGGTTTAGGGTAGTGCAGTGGTGTTTGGGTAGTGTAGGGGGTCGTGCTGGGGGTAGATGTTTTAGGGTTTAGGGTAGTGCAGTGGTGTTTGTGTAGTGTAGGGGGTCATGCTGGGGGTAGTGTTTTAGGGTTTAGGGTAGTGCAGTGGTGCTTGGGTAGTGTAGGGGGTCATGCTGGGGGTAGTGTTTTAGGGTTTAGGGTAGTGCAGTGGTGTTTGGGTAGTGTAGGGGGTCGTGCTGGGGGTAGTGTTTTAGGGTTTAGGGTAGTGCAGTGGTGTTTGTGTAGTGTAGGGGGTCATGCTGGGGGTAGTGTTTTAGGGTTTAGGGTAGTGCAGTGGTGTTTGGGTAGTGTAGGGGGTCGTGCTGGGGGTAGTGTTTTAGGGTTTAGGGTAGTGCAGTGGTGTTTGGGTAGTGTAGGGGGTCGTGCTGGGGGTAGTGTTTTAGGGTTTAGGGTAGTGCAGTGGTGTTTGGGTAGTGTAGGGGTCATGCTGGGGGTAGATTTAGGGTTTAGGGTAGTGCAGTGGTGTTTGTGTAGTGTAGGGGTCGTGCTGGGGGTAGTGTTTTAGGGTTTAGGGTAGTGCAGTGGTGTTTGGGTAGTGTAGGGGGTTGTGCTGGGGGTAGTGTTTTAGGGTTTAGGGTAGTGCAGTGGTGTTTGTGTAGTGTAGGGGGTCATGCTGGGGGTAGTGTTTTAGGGTTTAGGGTAGTGCAGTGGTGTTTGGGTAGTGTAGGGGGTCGTGCTGGGGGTAGTGTTTTAGGGTTTAGGGTAGTGCAGTGGTGTTTGAGTAGTGTAGGGGGTAGTGCTGGGGGTAGTGTTTTAGGGTTTAGGGTAGTGCAGTGGTGTTTGGGTAGTGTAGGGGGTCGTGCTGGGGGTAGATTTAGGGTTTAGGGTAGTGCAGTGGTGTTTGGGTAGTGTAGGGAGTCGTGTTGGGGGTAGTGTTTTAGGGTTTAGGGTAGTGCAGTGGTGTTTGTGTAGTATAGGGGGTAGTGCTGGGGGTAGTGTTTTAGGGTTTAGGGTAGTGCAGTGGTGTTTGGGTAGTGTAGGGGTCATGCTTGGGGTAGTGTTTTAGGGTTTAGGGTAGTGCAGTGGTGTTTGTGTAGTGTAGGGGGTCGTGCTGGGGGTAGATTTAGGGTTTAGGGTAGTGCAGTGGTGTTTGGGTAGTGTAGGGGGTCATGCTGGGGTAGTGTTTTAGGGTTTAGGGTAGTGCAGTGGTGTTTGGGTAGTGTAGGGGGTCATGCTGGGGGTAGTGTTTTAGGGTTTAGGGTAGTGCAGTGGTGTTTTGGTAGTGTAGGGGGTCATGCTGGGGGTAGTGTTTTAGGGTTTAGGGTAGTGCAGTGGTGTTTGGGTAGTGTAGGGGGTCATGCTGGGGGTAGTGTTTTAGGGTTTAGGGTAGTGCAGTGGTGTTTGGGTAGTGTAGGGGGTCATGCTGGGGTAGTGTTTTAGGGTTTAGGGTAGTGCAGTGGTGTTTGGGTAGTGTAGGGGGTCATGCTGGGGTAGTGTTTTAGGGTTTAGGGTAGTGCAGTGGTGTTTTGGTAGTGTAGGGGGTCGTGCTGGGGGTAGTGTTTTAGGGTTTAGGGTAGTGCAGTGGTGTTTGGGTAGTGTAGGGGTCATGCTGGGGTAGTGTTTTAGGGTTTAGGGTAGTGCAGTGGTGTTTGGGTAGTGTAGGGGGTCGTGCTGGGAGTAGTGTTTTAGGGTTTAGGGTAGTGCAGTGGTGTTTTGGTAGTGTAGGGGGTCGTGCTGGGGGTAGTGTTTTAGGGTTTAGGGTAG
The DNA here is from genome assembly GCA_963921515.1 of Calotriton arnoldi. Taxonomy (NCBI): domain Eukaryota; kingdom Metazoa; phylum Chordata; class Amphibia; order Caudata; family Salamandridae; genus Calotriton; species Calotriton arnoldi. Next base: position 110,811 of record CAWUFW010020528.1, read on the forward strand.
TGCAGTGGTGTTTGTGTAGTGTAGGGGGTCGTGCTGGGGGTAGTGTTTTAGGGTTTAGGGTAGTGCAGTGGTGTTTGGGTAGTGTAGGGGTCGTGCTGGGAGTAGTTTAGGGTTTAGGGTAGTGCAGTGGTGTTTGTGTAGTGTAGGGGTTGTGCTGGGGGTAGTGTTTTAGGGTTTAGGGTAGTGCAGTGGTATTTGTGTAGTGTAGGGGGTTGTGCTGGGGGTAGTGTTTTAGGTTTTAGGGTAGTGCAGTGGTGTTTGTGTAGTGTAGGCGGTAGTGTTTTAGGGTTTAGGGTAGTGCAGTGGTGTTTGTGTAGTGTAGGGGGTCGTGCTGGGGGTGTTTAGGGTAGTGCAGTGGTGTTTGGGTAGTGTAGGGGGTCATGCTGGGGGTAGTGTTTTAGGGTTTAGGGTAGTGCAGTGGTGTTTGGGTAGTGTAGGTGGTCGTGCTGGGGGTAGTGTTTTAGGGTTTAGGGTAGTGCAGTGGTGTTTGTGTAGTGTAGGGGGACATGCTGGGGGTAGTGTTTTAGGGTTTAGGGTAGTGCAGTGATGTTTGGGTAGTGTAGGGGGTCGTGCTGGGAGTAGTGTTTTAGGGTTTAGGGTAGTGCAGTGGTGTTTGGGTAGTGCAGGGGGTCGTGCTGGGGATAGATTTAGGATTTAGGGTAGTGTAGTGGTGTTTGTGTAGTGTAGGCGGTCGTGCTGGGGGTAGTGTTTTAGGGTTTAGGGTAGTGCAGTGGTGTTTGGGTAGTGTAGGGGGTCGTGCTGGGGGTAGTGTTGTAGGGTTTAGGGTAGTGCAGTGGTGTTTGGGTAGTGTAGGGGGTCGTGCTGGGGGTAGTGTTTTAGGGTTTAGGGTAGTGCAGTGGTGTTTGGGTAGTGTAGGGGTCATGCTGGGGGTAGTGTTTTAGGGTTTAGGGTAGTGCAGTGGTGTTTGTGTAGTGTAGGGGTCGTGCTGGGGGTAGTGTTTTAGGGTTTAGGGTAGTGCAGTGGTGTTTGTGTAGTGTAGGGGGTCGTGCTGGGGGTAGTGTTTTAGGGTTTAGGGTAGTGCAGTGGTGTTTGTGTAGTGTAGGGGGTCATGCTGGGGGTAGTGTTTAGGGTTTAGGGTAGTGCAGTGGTGTTTGGGTAGTGTAGGGGGTCGTGCTGGGGGTAGTGTTTTAGGGTTTAGGGTAGTGCAGTGGTGTTTGTGTAGTGTAGGGGTCGTGCTGGGGGTAGTGTTTTAGGGTTTAGGGTAGTGCAGTGGTGTTTGGGTAGTGTAGGGGGTCGTGCTGGGGGTAGTGTTTTAGGGTTTAGGGTAGTGCAGTGGTGTTTGTGTAGTGTAGGTGGTCGTGCTGGGGGTAGTGTTTTAGGGTTTAGGGTAGTGCAGTGGTGTTTGTGTAGTGTAGGGGGTCGTGCTGGGGGTAGTGTTTTAGGGTTTAGGGTAGTGCAGTGGTGTTTGGGTAGTGTAGGGGGTCGTGCTGGGGGTAGTGTTTTAGGGTTTAGGGTAGTGCAGTGGTGTTTGGGTAGCGTAGGGGGTCGTGCTGGGGGTAGATTTAGGGTTTAGGGTAGTGCAGTGGTGTTTGTGTAGCGTAGGGGGTCGGGCTGGGGTAGTGCTTTAGGGTTTAGGGTAGTGCAGTGGTGTTTGTGTAGTGTAGGGGGTCGTGCTGGGGGTAGTGTTTCAGGGTTTAGGGTAGTGCAGTGGTGTTTGTGTAGTGTAGGGGGTCGTGTTTTAGGGTAGTGCAGTGGTGTTTGGGTAGTGTAGGTGGTCATGCTTGGGGTAGTGTTTTAGGGTTTAGGGTAGTGCAGTGGTGTTTGGGTAGTGTAGGGGGTCATGCTGTGGGTAGTGTTTTAGGCTTTAGGGTAGTGCAGTGGTGTTTGTGTAGTGTAGGGGGTCGTGTTTTAGGTTTAGGGTAGTGCAGTGGTGTTTGGGTAGTGTAGGGGGTCGTGCTGGGGGAATTGTTTTAGGGTTTAGGGTAGTGCAGTGGTGTTTGTGTAGTGTAGGGGGCTGGGGGTAGTGTTTTAGGGTTTAGGGTAGTGCAGTGGTGTTTGTGTAGTGTAGGGGGTCGTGTTTTAGGTTAGGGTAGTGCAGTGGTGTTTGGGTAGTGTAGGGGGTCATGCTGGGGGTAGTGTTTTAGGGTTTAGGGTAGTGCAGTGGTGTTTGGGTAGTGTAGGTGGTCATGCTGGGGGTAGTGTTTTAGGGTTTACGGTAGTGCAGTGGTGTTTGTGTAGTGTAGGGGGACATGCTGGGGGTAGTGTTTTAGGGTTTAGGGTAGTGCAGTGGTGTTTGGGTAGTGTAGGGGGTCGTGCTGGGGGTAGTGTTTTAGGGTTTAGGGTAGTGCAGTGATGTTTGGGTAGTGTAGGGGGTCATGCTGGGGTCAGTGTTTTAGGGTTTAGGGTAGTGCAGTGGTGTTTGGGTAGTGTAGGGGGTCGTGCTGGGGGTAGTGTTTAGGGTTTAGGGTAGTGTAGTGGATGTTTGTGTAGTGTAGGGGGTCGTGCTGGGGGTAGTGTTTTAGGGTTTAGGGTAGTGCAGTGGTGTTTGGTTAGTGTAGGGGGTCGTGCTGGGGGTAGTGTTGTAGGGTTTAGGGTAGTGCAGTGGTGTTTGGGTAGTGTAGGGGGTCGTGCTGGGGTAGTGTTTTAGGGTTTAGGGTAGTGCAGTGGTGTTTGTGTAGTGTAGGGGGTCATGCTGGGGGTAGTGTTTTAGGGATTAGGGTAGTGCAGTGGTGTTTGGTGAAGTGTAGGGGGTCGTGTTTTAGGGTTTAGGGTAGTGCAGTGGTGTTTGGGTTGTGTAGGGGGTCGTGCTGGGGGTAGTGTTTTAGGGTTTAGGGTAGTGCAGTGGTGTTTGGGTAGTGTAGGGGGTCGTGCTGGGGGTAGATTTAGGGTTTAGGGTAGTGCAGTGGTGTTTGGGTAGTGTAGGGGTCATGCATGGGGTAGTGTTTTAGGGTTTAGGGTAGTGCAGTGGTGTTTGTGTAGTGTAGGGAGTCGTGCTGGGGGTAGATTTAGGGTTTAGGGTAGTGCAGTGGTGTTTGGGTAGTGTAGGGGGTCATGCTGGGGGTAGTGTTTTGGGGTTTAGGATAGTGCAGTGGTGTTTCGGTAGTGTAGGGGGTCGTGCTGGGGGTAGTGCTTTAGTGTTTAGGGTAGTGCAGTGGTATTTGGGTAGTGTAGGGGGTCGTGCTGGGGGTAGTGTTTTAGGGTTTATGGTAGTGCAGTGGTGTTTGTGTAGTCTAGGGGTCATGCTGGGGGTAGTGCTTTAGGGTTTAGGGTAGTGCAGTGGTGTTTGGGTAGTGTAGGGGTCGTGCTGGGGGTAGTGTTTTAGGGTTTAGGGTAGTGCAGTGGTGTTTGGGTAGTGTAGGGGGTCGTGCTGGGGGTAGTGTTTTAGGGTTTAGGGTAGTGCAGTGGTGTTTGTGTAGTGTAGGGGGTCGTGCTGGGGGTAGTGTTTTAGGGTTTAGGGTAGTGCAGTGGTGTTTGGGTAGTGTAGGGGGTCATGCTGGGGGTAGTGTTTTAGGGTTTAGGATAGTGCAGTGGTGTTTCGGTAGTGTAGGGGGTCGTGCTGGGGGTAGTGCTTTAGGGTTTAGGGTAGTGCAGTGGTGTTTGGGTAGTGTAGGGGGTCGTGCTGGGGTAGTGTTTTAGGGTTTATGGTAGTGCAGTGGTGTTTGTGTAGTCTAGGGGGTCATGCTGGGGGTAGTGCTTTAGGGTTTAGGGTAGTGCAGTGGTGTTTGGGTAGTGTAGGGGGTCATGCTGGGGTAGTGTTTTAGGGTTTAGGGTAGTGCAGTGGTGTTTGGGTAGTGTAGGGGGTCGTGCTGGGGGGAGTGTTTTAGGGTTTAGGGTAGTGCAGTGGTGTTTGTGGTTGTGTAGGGGGTCCTGCTGGGGGTAGTGTTTTAGGGTTTAGGGTAGTGCAGTGGTGTTTGTGTAGTATAGGGGGTCCTGCTGGGGGTAGTGTTTTAGCTTTAGGGTAGTGCAGTGGTGTTTGGGTAGTGTAGGGGGTCATGCTGGGGGTAGTGTTTTAGGCTTTAGGGTAGTGCAGTAGTGTTTGGGTAATGTAGGGGGTCATGCTGGGGTAGTGTTTTAGGGTTTAGAGTAGTGCAGTGGTGTTTGGGTAGTGTAGGGGGTCGTGCTGGGGGTAGTGTTTTAGGGTTTAGGGTAGTGCAGTGGTGTTTGTGTAGTGTAGGGGGTCGTGCTGGGGGTAGACTTAGGGTTTAGGGTAGTGCAGTGGTGTTTGTGTAGTGTAGGGGGTTGTGCTGGGGGTAGTGTTTTAGGTTTTAGGGTAGTGCAGTGGTGTTTGTGTAGTGTAGGCAGTAGTGTTTAGGGTTTAGGGTAGTGCAGTGGTGTTTGGGTAGTGTAGGGGGTCGTGCTGGGGGTAGTGTTTTAGGGTTTAGGGTAGTGCAGTGGTGCTTGTGTAGTGTAGGGGGTCATGCTGGAGGTAGTGTTTTAGGGTTTAGGGTAGTGCAGTGGTGTTTGTGTAGTGTAGGGGGTCATGCTGGGGTAGTGTTTTAGGGTTTAGGGTAGTGCAGTGGTGTTTTGGTAGTGTAGGGGGTCGTGCTGGGGGTATTGTTTTAGGGTTTAGGGTAGTGCAGTGGTGTTTGTGTAGTGTAGGGGGTCGTGCTGGGGGTAGTGTTTTAGGGTTTAGGGTAGTGCAGTGGTGTTTGTGTAGTGTAGGGGGACATGCTGGGGGTAGTGCTTTAGGGTTTAGGGTAGTGCAGTGATGTTTGTGTAGTGTAGGGGGACATGCTGGGGGTAGTGCTTTAGGGTTTAGGGTAGTGCAGTGATGTTTGGGTAGTGTAGGGGGTCGTGCTGGGAGTAGTGTTTTAGGGTTTAGGGTAGTGCAGTGGTGTTTGGTTAGAGCAGGGGGTCGTGCTGGGGATAGATTTATGATTTAGGGTAGTGTAGTGGTGTTTGTGTAGTGTAGGCGGTCGTGCTGGGGGTAGTGTTTTAGGGTTTAGGGTAGTGCAGTGGTGTTTGGGTAGTGTAGGGGGTCGTGCTGGGGGTAGTGTTGTAGGGTTTAGGGTAGTGCAGTGGTGTTTGGGTAATGTAGGGGGTCGTGCTGGGGTAGTGTTTTAGGGTTTAGGGTAGAGCAGTGGTGTTTGGGTAGTGTAGGGGTCATGCTGGGGGTAGTGTTTTAGGGTTTAGGGTAGTGCAGTGGTGTTTGTGTAATGTAGGGGGTCGTGCTGGGGGTAGTGTTTTAGGGTTTAGGGTAGTGCAGTGGTGTTTGTGTAGTGTAGGGGGTCGTGCTGGGGGTAGATTTAGGGTTTAGGGTAGTGCAGTGGTGTTTGTGTAGTGTAGGGGGTCCTGCTGGGGGTAGTGTTTAGGGTTTAGGGTAGTGCAGTGGTGTTTGGGTAGTGTAGGGGGTCGTGCTGGGGGTAGTGTTTTAGGGTTTAGGGTAGTGCAGTGGTGCTTGTGTAGTGTAGGGGGTCATGCTGGGGGTAGTGTTTTAGGGTTTAGGGTAGTGCAGTGGTGTTTGTGTAGTATAGGGGGTCATGTTTTAGGGTAGTGCAGTGGTGTTTGGGTAATGTAGGGGGTCATGCTGGGGGTAGTGTTTTAGGGTTTAGGGTAGTGCAGTGGTGTATGTGTAGTGTAGGTGGTCGTGCTGGGGGTAGTGTTTTAGGGTTTAGGGTAGTGCAGTGGTGTTTGTGTAGTGTAGGGGGACGTGCTGGGGGTAGTGTTTTAGGGTTTAGGGTAGTGCAGTGGTGTTTGGGTAGCGTAGGGGGTCGTGCTGGGGGTAGTGTTTTAGGGTTTAGGGTAGTGCAGTGGTGTTTGGGTAGCGTAGGGGGTCGTGCTGGGGGTAGATTTAGGGTTTAGGGTAGTGCAGTGGTGTTTGTGTAGCGTAGGGGGTCGGGCTGGGGGTAGTGCTTTAGGGTTTAGGGTAGTGCAGTGGTGTTTGTGTAGTGTAGGGGGTCGTGCTGGGGGTAGTGTTTTAGGGTTTAGGGTAGTGCAGTGGTGTTTGTGTAGTGTAGGGGGTCGTGTTTTAGGGTAGTGCAGTGGTGTTTGGGTAGTGTAGGTGGTCATGCTTGGGGTAGTGTTTTAGGGTTTAGGGTAGTGCAGTGGTGTTTGGGTAGTGTAGGGGGTCATGCTGGGGGTAGTGTTTTAGGCTTTAGGGTAGTGCAGTGGTGTTTGTGTAGTGTAGGGGGTCGTGTTTTAGGGGTAGTGCAGTGGTGTTTGGGTAGTGTAGGGGGTCATGCTGGGGGTAGTGTTTTAGGGTTTAGGGTAGTGCAGTGGTGTTTGTGTAGTGTAGGCGGTAGTGTTTTAGGGTTTAGGGTAGTGCAGTGGTGTTTGTGTAGTGTAGGGGGTCGTGTTTTTAGGGTAGTGCAGTGGTGTTTGGGTAGTGTAGGGGGTCATGCTGGGGGTAGTGTTTTAGGGTTTAGGGTAGTGCAGTGGTGTTTGGGTAGTGTAGGTGGTCGTGCTGGGGGTAGTGTTTTAGGGTTTACGGTAGTGCAGTGGTGTTTGTGTAGTGTAGGGGGACATGCTGGGGGTAGTGTTTTAGGGTTTAGGTTAGTGCAGTGATGTTTGGGTAGTGTAGGGGGTCGTGCTGGGGGTAGTGTTTTAGGGTTTAGGGTAGTGCAGTGATGTTTGGGTAGTGTAGGGGGTCATGCTGGGGTTAGTGTTTTAGGGTTTAGGGTAGTGCAGTGGTGTTTGGGTAGTGTAGGGGGTCGTGCTGGGGGTAGATTTAGGGTTTAGGGTAGTGTAGTGGATGTTTGTGTAGTGTAGGGGGTCGTGCTGGGGGTAGTGTTTTTGGGTTTAGGGTAGTGCAGTGGTGTTTGGTTAGTGTAGGGGGTCGTGCTGGGGGTAGTGTTGTAGGGTTTAGGGTAGTGCAGTGGTGTTTGGGTAATGTAGGGGGTCGTGCTGGGGGTAGTGTTTTAGGGTTTAGGGTAGTGCAGTGGTGTTTGTGTAGTGTAGGGGGTCATGCTGGGGGTAGTGTTTTAGGGATTAGGGTAGCGCAATGGTGTTTGTGAAGTGTAGGGGGTCGTGTTTTAGGGTTTAGGGTAGTGCAGTGGTGTTTGGGTTGTGTAGGGGGTCGTGCTGGGGTAGTGTTTTAGGGTTTAGGGTAGTGCAGTGGTGTTTGGGTAGTGTAGGGGGTCGTGTTGGGGGTAGATTTAGGGTTTAGGGTAGTGCAGTGGTGTTTGGGTAGTGTAGGGAGTCGTGTTGGGGGTAGTGTTTTAGGGTTTAGGGTAGTGCAGTGGTGTTTGGGTAGTGTAGGGGTCATGCATGGGGTAGTGTTTTAGGGTTTAGGGTAGTGCAGTGGTGTTTGTGTAGTGTAGGGAGTCGTGCTGGGGGTAGATTTAGGGTTTAGGGTAGTGCAGTGGTGTTTGGGTAGTGTAGGGGGTCATGCTGGGGGTAGTGTTTTGGGGTTTAGGATAGTGCAGTGGTGTTTCGGTAGTGTAGGGGGTCGTGCTGGGGGTAGTGCTTTAGGGTTTAGGGTAGTGCAGTGGTGTTTGGGTAGTGTAGGGGGTCGTGCTGGGGTAGTGTTTTAGGGTTTATGGTAGTGCAGTGGTGTTTGTGTAGTCTAGGGGTCATGCGGGGGTAGTGCTTTAGGGTTTAGGGTAGTGCAGTGGTGTTTGGGTAGTATAGGGGTACTGCCGGGGGTAGTGTTTTAGGGTTTAGGGTAGTGCAGTGGTGTTTGGGTAGTGTAGGGGGTCGTGCTGGGGGTAGTGTTTTAGGGTTTAGGGTAGTGCAGTGGTGTTTGTGTAGTGTAGGGGGTCGTGCTGGGGGTAGTGTTTTAGGGTTTAGGGTAGTGCAGTGGTGTTTGGGTAGTGTAGGGGGTCATGCTGGGGGTAGTGTTTTAGGGTTTAGGATAGTGCAGTGGTGTTTCGGTAGTGTAGGGGGTCGTGCTGGGGGTAGTGCTTTAGGGTTTAGGGTAGTGCAGTGGTGTTTGGGTAGTGTAGGGGGTCGTGCTGGGGTAGTGTTTTAGGGTTTATGGTAGTGCAGTGGTGTTTGTGTAGTCTAGGGGGTCATGCGGGGGGTAGTGCTTTAGGGTTTAGGGTAGTGCAGTGGTGTTTGGGTAGTGTAGGGGTCATGCTGGGGTAGTGTTTTAGGGTTTAGGGTAGTGCAGTGGTGTTTGGGTAGTGTAGGGGGTCGTGCTGGGGGTAGTGTTTTAGGGTTTAGGGTAGTGCAGTGGTGTTTGTGTAGTGTAGGGGGTCGTGCTGGGGGTAGTGTTTTAGGGTTTAGGGTAGTGCAGTGGTGTTTGTGTAGTGTAGGGGGTCATGCTGGGGGTAGTGTTTTAGGCTTTAGGGTAGTGCAGTGGTGTTTGGGTAGTGTAGGGGGTCATGCTGGGGGTAGTGTTTTAGGCTTTAGGGTAGTGCAGTGGTGTTTGGGTAATGTAGGGGGTCATGCTGGGGTAGTGTTTTAGGGTTTAGAGTAGTGCAGTGGTGTTTGGGTAGTGTAGGGGGTCGTGCTGGGGGTAGTGTTTTAGGGTTTAGGGTAGTGCAGTGGTGTTTGTGTAGTGTAGGGGGTCGTGCTGGGGGTAGATTTAGGGTTTAGGGTAGTGCAGTGGTGTTTGTGTAGTGTAGGGGGTTGTGCTGGGGGTAGTGTTTTAGGGTTTAGGGTAGTGCAGTGGTGTTTGTGTAGTGTAGGGGGTGCTGGGGTAGTTTTAGGAGTAGTGCAGTGGTGTTTGGGTAGTGTAGGGGGTCATGCTGGGGGTAGTGTTTTAGGCTTTAGGGTAGTGCAGTGGTGTTTGTGTAGTGTAGGGGGTCGTGTTTTAGGTTAGGGTAGTGCAGTGGTGTTTGGGTAGTGTAGGGGGTCATGCTGGGGGTAGTGTTTTAGGGTTTAGGGTAGTGCAGTGGTGTTTGTGTAGTGTAGGCGGTAGTGTTTTAGGGTTTAGGGTAGTGCAGTGGTGTTTGTGTAGTGTAGGGGGTCGGTGTTTTAGGGTAGTGCAGTGGTGTTTGGGTAGTGTAGGGGGTCATGCTGGGGGTAGTGTTTTAGGGTTTAGGGTAGTGCAGTGGTGTTTGGGTAGTGTAGGTGGTCGTGCTGGGGGTAGTGTTTTAGGGTTTACGGTAGTGCAGTGGTGTTTGTGTAGTGTAGGGGGACATGCTGGGGGTAGTGTTTTAGGGTTTAGGTTAGTGCAGTGATGTTTGGGTAGTGTAGGGGGTCGTGCTGGGGGTAGTGTTTTAGGGTTTAGGGTAGTGCAGTGATGTTTGGGTAGTGTAGGGGGTCATGCTGGGGTTAGTGTTTTAGGGTTTAGGGTAGTGCAGTGGTGTTTGGGTAGTGTAGGGGGTCGTGCTGGGGGTAGATTTAGGGTTTAGGGTAGTGTAGTGGATGTTTGTGTAGTGTAGGGGGTCGTGCTGGGGGTAGTGTTTTTGGGTTTAGGGTAGTGCAGTGGTGTTTGGTTAGTGTAGGGGGTCGTGCTGGGGGTAGTGTTGTAGGGTTTAGGGTAGTGCAGTGGTGTTTGGGTAATGTAGGGGGTCGTGCTGGGGTAGTGTTTTAGGGTTTAGGGTAGTGCAGTGGTGTTTGTGTAGTGTAGGGGGTCATGCTGGGGGTAGTGTTTTAGGGATTAGGGTAGCGCAATGGTGTTTGTGAAGTGTAGGGGGTCGTGTTTTAGGGTTTAGGGTAGTGCAGTGTGTTTGGGTTGTGTAGGGGGTCGTGCTGGGGGTAGTGTTTTAGGGTTTAGGGTAGTGCAGTGGTGTTTGGGTAGTGTAGGGGGTCGTGTTGGGGGTAGTATTTTAGGGTTTAGGGTAGTGCAGTGGTGTTTGGGTAGTGTAGGGAGTCGTGTTGGGGGTAGTGTTTTAGGGTTTAGGGTAGTGCAGTGGTGTTTGGGTAGTGTAGGGGTCATGCATGGGGGTAGTGTTTTAGGGTTTAGGGTAGTGCAGTGGTGTTTGTGTAGTGTAGGGAGTCGTGCTGGGGGTAGATTTAGGGTTTAGGGTAGTGCAGTGGTGTTTGGGTAGTGTAGGGGGTCATGCTGGGGGTAGTGTTTTGGGGTTTAGGATAGTGCAGTGGTGTTTCGGTAGTGTAGGGGGTCGTGCTGGGGGTAGTGCTTTAGGGTTTAGGGTAGTGCAGTGGTGTTTGGGTAGTGTAGGGGGTCGTGCTGGGGTAGTGTTTTAGGGTTTATGGTAGTGCAGTGGTGTTTGTGTAGTCTAGGGGGTCATGCTGGGGGTAGTGTTTTAGGGTTTAGGGTAGTGCAGTGGTGTTTGGGTAGTGTAGGGGTTGTGCCGGGGGTAGTGTTTTAGGGTTTAGGGTAGTGCAGTGGTGTTTGGGTAGTGTAGGGGGTCGTGCTGGGGGTAGTGTTTTAGGGTTTAGGGTAGTGCAGTGGTGTTTGGGTAATGTAGCGGGTCGTGCTGGGGGTAGTGTTTTAGGGTTTAGGGTAGTGCAGTGGTGTTTGTGTAGTGTAGGGGGTCGTGCTGGGGGTAGTGTTTTAGGGTTTAGGGTAGTGCAGTGGTGTTTGGGTAGTGTAGGGGGTCGTGCTGGGGGTAGTGTTTTAGGGTTTAGGGTAGTGCAGTGGTGTTTGGGTAGTGTAGGGGGTCATGCTGGGGGTAGTGTTTTAGGGTTTAGGATAGTGCAGTGGTGTTTCAGTAGTGTAGGGGGTCGTGCTGGGGGTAATGCTTTAGGGTTTAGGGTAGTGCAGTGGTGTTTGGGTAGTGTAGGGGGTCGTGCTGGGGGTAGTGTTTTAGGGTTTATGGTAGTGCAGTGGTGTTTGTGTAGTCTAGGGGGTCATGCGGGGGATAGTGTTTTAGGGTTTAGGGTAGTGCAGTGGTGTTTGGGTAGTGTAGGGGGTCATGCTGGGGGTAGTGTTTTAGGGTTTAGGGTAGTGCAGTGGTGTTTGGGTAGTGTAGGGGGTAGTGCTGGGGGTAGTGTTTTAGGGTTTAGGGTAGTGCAGTGGTGTTTGTGTAGTGTAGGGGGTCGTGCTGGGGGTAGTGTTTTAGGGTTTAGGGTAGTGCAGTGGTGTTTGTGTAGTGTAGGGGGTCATGCTGGGGGTAGTGTTTTAGGCTTTAGGGTAGTGCAGTGGTGTTTGGGTAGTGTAGGGGGTCATGCTGGGGGTAGTGTTTTAGGCTTTAGGGTAGTGCAGTGGTGTTTGGGTAGTGTAGGGGGTCATGTTGGGGTAGTGTTTTAGGGTTTAGGGTAGTGCAGTGGTGTTTGGGTAGTGTAGGGGGTCGTGCTGGGGGTAGTGTTTTAGGGTTTAGGGTAGTGCAGTGGTGTTTGGGTAGTGTAGGGGGTCGTGCTGGGGGTAGTGTTTTAGGGTTTAGGGTAGTGCAGTGGTGTTTGTATAGTGTAGGGGGTCATGCTGGTGGTAGTGTTTTAGGGTTTAGGGTAGTGCAGTGGTGCTTGTGTAGTGTAGGGGGTCATGTTTTAGGGTAGTGCAGTGGTGTTTGGGTAATGTAGGGGGTCGTGCTGGGGGTAGTGTTTTAGGGTTTAGGGTAGTGCAGTGGTATATGTGTAGTGTAGGTGGTCATGCTGGGGGTAGTGTTTTAGGGTTTAGGGTAGTGCAGTGGTGTTTTGGTAGTGTAGGGGGTCGTGCTGGGGGTAGTGTTTTAGGGTTTAGGGTAGTGCAGTGGTGTTTGGGTAGTGTAGGGGGTCGTGCTGGGGGTAGATGTAGGGTTTAGGGTAGTGCAGTGGTGTTTGTGTAGTGTAGGGGGTCATGCTGGGGGTAGTGTTTTAGGGTTTAGGGTAGTGCAGTGGTGTTTGGGTAGTGTAGGGGGTCATGCTGGGGGTAGTGTTTTAGGGTTTAGGGTAGTGCAGTGGTGTTTGGGTAGTGTAGGTGGTCGTGCTGGGGGTAGTGTTTTAGGGTTTAGGGTAGTGCAGTGGTGTTTGTGTAGTGTAGGGGGTCGTGCTGGGGGTAGTGCTTTAGGGTTTAGGGTAGTGCAGTGGTGTTTGTGTAGTGTAGGGGTCGTGCTGGGGGTAGTGTTTTAGGGTTTAGGGTAGTGCAGTGGTGTTTGTGTAGTGTAGGGGGTTGTGTTTTAGGGTAGTGCAGTGGTGTTTGGGTAGTGTAGGTGGTCATGCTTGGGGTAGTGTTTTAGGGTTTAGGGTAGTGCAGTGGTGTTTGGGTAGTGTAGGGGGTCATGCTGGGGGTAGTGTTTTAGGCTTTAGGGTAGTGCAGTGGTGTTTGTGTAGTGTAGGGGGTCGTGTTTTAGGGTAGTGCAGTGGTGTTTGGGTAGTGTAGGGGGTCATGCTGGGGGTAGTGTTTTAGGGTTTAGGGTAGTGCAGTGGTGTTTGTGTAGTGTAGGCGGTAGTGTTTTAGGGTTTAGGGTAGTGCAGTGGTGTTTGTGTAGTGTAGGGGGTCGTGTTTTAGGGTAGTGCAGTGGTGTTTGGGTAGTGTAGGGGGTCATGCTGGGGGTAGTGTTTTAGGGTTTAGGGTAGTGCAGTGGTGTTTGGGTAGTGTAGGTGGTCGTGCTGGGGGTAGTGTTTTAGGGTTTACGGTAGTGCAGTGGTGTTTGTGTAGTGTAGGGGGACATGCTGGGGGTAGTGTTTTAGGGTTTAGGGTAGTGCAGTGATGTTTGGGTAGTGTAGGGGGTCGTGCTGGGGGTAGTGTTTTAGGGTTTAGGGTAGTGCAGTGATGTTTGGGTAGTGTAGGGGGTCATGCTGGGGTTAGTGTTTTAGGGTTTAGGGTAGTGCAGTGGTGTTTGGGTAGTGTAGGGGGTCGTGCTGGGGGTAGATTTAGGGTTTAGGGTAGTGTAGTGGATGTTTGTGTAGTGTAGGGGGTCGTGCTGGGGGTAGTGTTTTAGGGTTTAGGGTAGTGCAGTGGTGTTTGGTTAGTGTAGGGGGTCGTGCTGGGGGTAGTGTTGTAGGGTTTAGGGTAGTGCAGTGGTGTTTGGGTAATGTAGGGGGTCGTGCTGGGGTAGTGTTTTAGGGTTTAGGGTAGTGCAGTGGTGTTTGTGTAGTGTAGGGGTTCATGCTGGGGGTAGTGTTTTAGGGATTAGGGTAGCGCAATGGTGTTTGTGAAGTGTAGGGGGTCGTGTTTTAGGGTTTAGGGTAGTGCAGTGTGTTTGGGTTGTGTAGGGGGTCGTGCTGGGGTAGTGTTTTAGGGTTTAGGGTAGTGCAGTGGTGTTTGGGTAGTGTAGGGGGTCGTGCTGGGGGTAGATTTAGGGTTTAGGGTAGTGCAGTGGTGTTTGGGTAGTGTAGGGAGTCGTGTTGGGGGTAGTGTTTTAGGGTTTAGGGTAGTGCAGTGGTGTTTGGGTAGTGTAGGGGTCATGCATGGGGTAGTGTTTTAGGGTTTAGGGTAGTGCAGTGGTGTTTGTGTAGTGTAGGGAGTCGTGCTGGGGGTAGATTTAGGGTTTAGGGTAGTGCAGTGGTGTTTGGGTAGTGTAGGGGGTCGTGCTGGGGTAGTGTTTTAGGGTTTATGGTAGTGCAGTGGTGTTTGTGTAGTCTAGGGGGTCATGCGGGGGGTAGTGTTTTTGGGTTTAGGGTTGTGCAGTGGTGTTTGGGTAGTGTAGGGGTCTTGCTGGGGGTAGTGTTTTAGGGTTTAGGGTAGTGCAGTGGTGTTTGGGTAGTGTAGGGGGTCGTGCTGGGGGTAGTGTTTTAGGGTTTAGGGTAGTGCAGTGGTGTTTGTGTAGTGTAGGGGGTCGTGCTGGGGGTAGTGTTTTAGGGTTTAGGGTAGTGCAGTGGTGTTTGGGTAGTGTAGGGGGTCATGCTGGGGGTAGTGTTTTAGGGTTTAGGATAGTGCAGTGGTGTTTGAGTAGTGTAGGGGGTCGTGCTGGGGGTAGTGTTTTAGGGTTTAGGGCAGTGCAGTGGTGTTTGGGTAGTGTAGGGGGTCGTGCTGGGGGTAGTGTTTTAGGGTTTAGGGTAGTGCAGTGGTGTTTGTGTAGTGTAGGGGGTCAGGCTGGGGGTAGTGCTTTAGGGTTTAGGGTAGTGCAGTGGTGTTTGGGTAGTGTAGGGGTCATATTTGGGGTAGTGTTTTAGGGTTTAGGGTAGTGCAGTGGTGTTTGGGTAGTGTAGGGGGTCGTGCTGGGGGTAGTGTTTTAGGGTAGTGCAGTGGTGTTTGTGTAGTGTAGGGGGTCGTGCTGGGGGTAGTGTTTTAGGGTTTAGGGTAGTGCAGTGGTGTTTGTGTAGTGTAGGGGGTCATGCTGGGGGTAGTGTTTTAGGGTTTAGGGTAGTGCAGTGGTGTTTGGGTAGTGTAGGGGGTCATGCTGGGGGTAGTGTTTTAGGGTTTAGGGTAGTGCAGTGGTGTTTGGGTAGTGTAGGGGGTCATGCTGGGGTAGTGTTTTAGGGTTTAGGGTAGTGCAGTGGTGTTTGGGTAGTGTAGGGGGTCGTGCTGGGGGTAGTGTTTTAGGGTTTAGGGTAGTGCAGTGGTGTTTGTGTAGTGTAGGGGGTCGTGCTGGGGGTAGATTTAGGGTTTAGGGTAGTGCAGTGGTGTTTGTGTAGTGTAGGGGGTCGTGCTGGGGGTAGTGTTTTAGGGTTTAGGGTAGTGCAGTGGTGTTTGTGTAGTGTAGGAGGTAGTGTTTTAGGGTTTAGGGTAGTGCAGTGGTGTTTGGGTAGTGTAGGGGGTCGTGCTGGGGGTAGTGTTTTAGGGTTTAGGGTAGTGCAGTGGTATATGTGTAGTGTAGGTGGTCATGCTGGGGGTAGTGTTTTAGGGTTTAGGGTAGTGCAGTGGTGTTTGGGTAGTGTAGGGGGTCGTGCTGGGGGTAGTGTTTTAGGGTTTAGTGTAGTGCAGTGGTGTTTGGGTAGTGTAGGGGGTCATGCTGGGGGTAGTGTTTTAGGGTTTAGGGTAGTGCAGTGGTGTTTGGGTAGTGTAGGGGGTCGTGCTGGGGTAGTGTTTTAGGGTTTAGGGTAGTGCAGTGGTGTTTGGGTAGTGTAGGGGGTCATGCTGGGGTAGTGTTTTAGGGTTTAGGGTAGTGCAGTGGTGTTTGTGGTAGTGTAGGGGGTCGTGCTGGGGGTAGTGTTTTAGGGTTTAGGGTAGTGCAGTGGTGTTTGGGTAGTGTAGGGGATCTTGTTTTAGGGTAGTGCAGTGGTGTTTGTGTAGTGTAGGGGGTCGTGCTGGGGGTAGTGTTTAGGGTTTAGGGTAGTGCAGTGGTGTTTGGGTAGTGTAGGGGGTCGTGCTGGGGGTAGTGTTTTAGGGTTTAGGGTAGTGCAGTGGTGCTTGTGTAGTGTAGGGGGTCATGCTGGGGGTAGTGTTTTAGGGTTTAGGGTAGTGCAGTGGTGTTTGTGTAGTGTAGGGGGTCAGTGTTTTAGGTAGTAGTGCAGTGGTGTTTGGGTAGTGTAGGGGGTCGTGCTGGGGGTAGTGTTTTAGGGTTTAGGGTAGTGCAGTGGTGTTTGTGTAGTGTAGGGGGTCATGCTGGGAGTAGTGTTTTAGGGTTTAGGGTAGTGCAGTGGTGTTTGTGTAGTGTAGGGGTCATGTTTTAGGGTAGTGCAGTGGTGTTTGGGTAATGTAGGGGGTCGTGCTGCGGGGTAGTGTTTTAGGGTTTAGGGTAGTGCAGTGGTGTTTGTGTAGTGTAGGTGGTCGTGCTGGGTGTAGTGTTTTAGGGTTTAGGGTAGTGCAGTGGTGTTTGTGTAGTGTAGGGGGTCGTGCTGGGGGTAGTGTTTTAGGGTTTAGGGTAGTGCAGTGGTGTTTGTGTAGTGTAGGGGGTCGTGTTTTAGGGTAGTGCAGTGGTGTTTGGGTAGTGTAGGTGGTCATGCTTGGGGTAGTGTTTTAGGGTTTAGGGTAGTGCAGTGGTGTTTGGGTAGTGTAGTGGGTCATGCTGGGGGTAGTGTTTTAGGCTTTAGGGTAGTGCAGTGGTGTTTGGGTAGTGTAGCGGGTCGTGCTGGGGGTAGTGTTTTAGGATTTAGGGTAGTGCAATGGTGTTTGGGTAGTGTAGGAGTCGTGCTGGGGGTAGTGTTTTAGGATTTAGGGTAGTGCAGTGGTGTTTGTGTAGTGTAGGGGGTCATGCTGTTGGTAGTGTTTTAGGGTTAAGGGTAGTGCAGTGGTGTTTGGGTAGTGTAGAGGTCGTGCTGGGGGTAGTGTTTTAGGGTTTAGGGTAGTGCAGTGGTGTTTGGGTAGTGTAGGGGGTCGTCTTGGGATAGTGTTTTAGGGTTTAGGGTAGTGCAGTGGTGTTTGGGTAGTGTAGGGGGTCGTGCTGGGGATAGATTTAGTGTTTAGGGTAGTGCAGTGGTGTTTGTGTAGTGTAGGGGATCGTGTTGGGGGTAGTGTTTTAGGGTTTAGGGTAGTGCAGTGGTGTATGTGTAGTGTAGGTGGTCGTGCTGGGGGTAGTGTTTTAGGGTTTAGGGTAGTGCAGTGGTGTTTGTGTAGTGTAGGGGTCGTGCTGGGGGTAGTGTTTTAGGGTTTAGGGTAGTGCAGTGGTGTTTGTGTAGTGTAGGGGGTCATGTTTTAGGGTAGTGCAGTGGTGTTTGGGTAATGTAGGGGGTCGTGCTGGGGGTAGTGTTTTAGGGTTTAGGGTAGTGCAGTGGTGTTTGTGTAGTGTAGGTGGTCGTGCTGGAGGTAGTGTTTTAGGGTTTAGGGTAGTGCAGTGGTGTTTGTGTAGTGTAGGGGGTCGTGCTGGGGGTAGTGTTTTAGGGTTTAGGGTAGTGCAGTGGTGTTTGGGTAGTGTAAGGGGTCGTGCTGGGGGTAGTGTTTTAGGGTTTAGGGTAGTGCAGTGGTGTTTGGGTAGCGTAGGGGGTCGTGCTGGGGGTAGTGTTTAGGGTTTAGGGTAGTGCAGTGGTGTTTGTGTAGCGTAGGGGGTCGGGCTGGGGATAGTGCTTTAGGGTTTAGGGTAGTGCAGTGGTGTTTGTGTAGTGTAGGGGGTCGTGCTGGGGGTAGTGTTTTAGGGTTTAGGGTAGTGCAGTGGTGTTTGTGTAGTGTAGGGGGTCGTGTTTTAGGGCAGTGGTGTTTGGGTAGTGTAGGTGGTCATGCTTGGGGTAGTGTTTTAGGGTTTAGGGTAGTGCAGTGGTGTTTGTGTAGTGTAGGGGTCGTGTTTTAGGGTAGTGCAGTGGTGTTTGGGTAGTGTAGGGGGTCGTGCTGGGGGTAGTGTTTTAGGGTTTAGGGTAGTGCAGTGGTGTTTGTGTAGTGTAGGGGGTCAGTGTTTAGTTTAGGGCAGTGGTGTTTGGGTAGTGTAGGGGGTCATGCTGGGGGTAGTGTTTTAGGCTTTAGGGTAGTGCAGTGGTGTTTGTGTAGTGTAGGGGTGTGCGGTGTGTTTAGGGTAGTGCAGTGGTGTTTGGGTAGTGTAGGGGGTCGTGCTGGGGGTAGTGTTTTAGGGTTTAGGGTAGTGCAGTGGTGTTTGGGTAGTGTAGGGGGTCGTGCTGGGGTAGTGTTTTAGGGTTTAGGGTAGTGCAGTGGTGTTTGTGTAGTGTAGGGGGTCATGCTGGGGGTAGTGTTTTAGGGTTTAGGGTAGTGCAGTGGTGTTTGGGTAGTGTAGGGGGTCGTGCTGGGGGTAGTGTTTTAGGGTTTAGGGTAGTGCAGTGATGTTTGGGTAGTGTAGGGGGTCATGCTGGGGGTAGTGTTTTAGGGTTTAGGGTAGTGCAGTGGTGTTTGGGTAGTGTAGGGGGTCGTGCTGGGGGTAGTGTTGTAGGGTTTAGGGTAGTGCAGTGGTGTTTGTGTAGTGTAGGGGGTCATGCTGGGGGTAGTGTTTTAGGGTTTAGGGTAGTGCAGTGGTGTTTGGGTAGTGTAGGGGGTCATGCTGGGGGTAGTGTTTTAGGGTTTAGGGTAGTGCAGTGGTGTTTGGGTAGTGTAGGGGGTCGTGCTGGGGTTAGTGTTTTAGGGTTTAGGGTAGTGCAGTGGTGTTTGTGTAGTGTAGGGGGTCATGCTGGGGGTAGTGTTTTAGGGTTTAGGGTAGTGCAGTGATGTTTGGGTAGTGTAGGGGGTCGTGCTGGGGGTAGTGTTTTAGGGTTTAGGGTAGTGCAGTGATGTTTGGGTAGTGTAGGGGGTCGTGCTGGGGGTAGTGTTTTAGGGTTTAGGGTAGTGCAGTGGTGTTTGGGTAGTGTAGGGGGTCGTGCTGGGGGTAGATTTAGGGTTTAGGGTAGTGTAGTGGTGTTTGTGTAGTGTAGGGGGTCGTGCTGGGGGTAGTGTTTTAGGGTTTAATGTAGTGCAGTGGTGTTTGGGTAGTGTAGGGGGTCGTGCTGGGGGTAGTGTTGTAGGGTTTAGGGTAGTGCAGTGGTGTTTGGGTAATGTAGGGGGTCGTGCTGGGGTAGTGTTTTAGGGTTTAGGGTAGTGCAGTGGTGTTTGTGTAGTGTAGGGGGTCATGCTGGGGGTAGTGTTTTAGGGATTAGGGTAGCGCAATGGTGTTTGTGAAGTGTAGGGGGTCGTGTTTTAGGGTTTAGGGTAGTGCAGTGTGTTTGGGTAGTGTAGGGGGTCGTGCTGGGAGTAGTGTTTTAGGGTTTAGGGTAGTGCACTGGTGTTTTGGTAGTGTAGGGGGTCGTGCTGGGGGTAGTGTTTTAGGGTTTAGGGTAGTGCAGTGGTGTTTGTGTAGTGTAGGGGGTCGTGCTGGGGGTAGTGTTTTAGGGTTTAGGGTAGTGCAGTGGTGTTTGGGTAGTGTAGGGGGTCATGTTTTAGGGTAGTGCAGTGGTGTTTGTGTAGTGTAGGGGGTTGTGCTGGGGGTAGTGTTTTAGGGTTTAGGGTAGTGCAGTGGTATTTGTGTAGTGTAGATGGTTGTGCTGGGGGTAGTGTTTTAGGTTTTAGGGTAGTGCAGTGGTGTTTGTGTAGTGTAGGCGGTAGTGTTTTAGGGTTTAGGGTAGTGCAGTGGTGTTTGTGTAGTGTAGGGGGTCGTGCTGGGGGTAGTGTTTTAGGGTTTAGGGTAGTGCAGTGGTGTTTGTGTAGTGTAGGGGGTCGTGCTGGGGGTAGTGTTTTAGGGTTTAGGGTAGTGCAGTGGTGTTTGTGTAGTGTAGGGGGTCGTGTTTTAGGGTAGTGCAGTGGTGTTTGGGTAGTGTAGGTGGTCATGCTTGGGGTAGTGTTTTAGGGTTTAGGGTAGTGCAGTGGTGTTTAGGTAGTGTAGGGGGTCATGCTGGGGGTAGTGTTTTAGGCTTTAGGGTAGTGCAGTGGTGGTTGTGTAGTGTAGCGGGTCGTGTTTTAGGGCAGTGCAGTGGTGTTTGGGTAGTGTAGGGGGTCATGCTGGGGGTAGTGTTTTAGGGTTTAGGGTAGTGCAGTGGTGTTTGTATAGTGTAGGCGGTAGTGTTTTAGGGTTTAGGGTAGTGCAGTGGTGTTTGTGTAGTGTAGGGGGTCGTGTGTTTAAGGGTAGTGCAGTGGTGTTTGGGTAGTGTAGGGGGTCGTGCTGGGGGTAGATTTAGGGTTTAGGGTAGTGTAGTGATGTTTGGGTAGTGTAGGGGGTCGTGCTGGGGGTAGTGTTTTAGGGTTTAGGGTAGTGCAGTGATGTTTGGGTAGTGTAGGGGGTCGTGCTGGGGGTAGTGTTTTAGGTAGTGCAGTGGTGTTTGGGTAGTGTAGGGGGTCGTGCTGGGGGTAGATTTAGGGTTTAGGGTAGTGTAGTGGTGTTTGTGTAGTGTAGGGGGTCATGCTGGGGGTAGTGTTTTAGGGTTTAGGGTAGTGCAGTGGTGTTTGGGTAGTGTAGGGGGTCGTGCTGGGGGTAGTGTTGTAGGGTTTAGGGTAGTGCAGTGGTGTTTGGGTAATGTAGGGGGTCGTGCTGGGGTAGTGTTTTAGGGTTTAGGGTAGTGCAGTGGTGTTTGTGTAGTGTAGGGGGTCATGCTGGGGGTAGTGTTTTAGGGATTAGGGTAGCGCAATGGTGTTTGTGAAGTGTAGGGGGTCGTGTTTTAGGGTTTAGGGTAGTGCAGTGTGTTTGGGTAGTGTAGGGGGTCGTGCTGGGAGTAGTGTTTTAGGGTTTAGGGTAGTGCACTGGTGTTTTGGTAGTGTAGGGGGTCGTGCTGGGGGTAGTGTTTTAGGGTTTAGGGTAGTGCAGTGGTGTTTGTGTAGTGTAGGGGGTCGTGCTGGGGGTAGTGTTTTAGGGTTTAGGGTAGTGCAGTGGTGTTTGGGTAGTGTAGGGGGTCATGTTTTAGGGTAGTGCAGTGGTGTTTGTGTAGTGTAGGGGGTTGTGCTGGGGGTAGTGTTTTAGGGTTTAGGGTAGTGCAGTGGTATTTGTGTAGTGTAGGGGGTTGTGCTGGGGGTAGTGTTTTAGGGTTTAGGGTAGTGCAGTGGTGTTTGTGTAGTGTAGGCGGTAGTGTTTTAGGGTTTAGGGTAGTGCAGTGGTGTTTGTGTAGTGTAGGGGGTCGTGCTGGGGGTAGTGTTTTAGGGTTTAGGGTAGTGCAGTGGTGTTTGTGTAGTGTAGGGGGTCGTGCTGGGGGTAGTGTTTTAGGGTTTAGGGTAGTGCAGTGGTGTTTGTGTAGTGTAGGGGGTCGTGTTTTAGGGTAGTGCAGTGGTGTTTGGGTAGTGTAGGTGGTCATGCTTGGGGTAGTGTTTTAGGGTTTAGGGTAGTGCAGTGGTGTTTAGGTAGTGTAGGGGGTCATGCTGGGGGTAGTGTTTTAGGCTTTAGGGTAGTGCAGTGGTGGTTGTGTAGTGTAGCGGGTCGTGTTTTAGGGCAGTGCAGTGGTGTTTGGGTAGTGTAGGGGGTCATGCTGGGGGTAGTGTTTTAGGGTTTAGGGTAGTGCAGTGGTGTTTGTATAGTGTAGGCGGTAGTGTTTTAGGGTTTAGGGTAGTGCAGTGGTGTTTGTGTAGTGTAGGGGGTCGTGTTTTAGGGTAGTGCAGTGGTGTTTGGGTAGTGTAGGGGGTCGTGCTGGGGGTAGATTTAGGGTTTAGGGTAGTGTAGTGATGTTTGGGTAGTGTAGGGGGTCGTGCTGGGGGTAGTGTTTTAGGGTTTAGGGTAGTGCAGTGCTGTTTGGGTAGTGTAGGGGGTCGTGCTGGGGGTAGTGTTTTAGGGTAGTGCAGTGGTGTTTGGGTAGTGTAGGGGGTCGTGCTGGGGGTAGATTTAGGGTTTAGGGTAGTGCAGTGGTGTTTGTGTAGTGTAGGGGGTCATGCTGGGGGTAGTGTTTTAGGGTTTAGGGTAGTGCAGTGGTGTTTGGGTAATGTAGGGGGTCGTGCTGGGGTAGTGTTTTAGGGTTTAGGGTAGTGCAGTGGTGTTTGTGTAGTGTAGGGGGTCATGCTGGGAGTAGTGTTTTAGGGATTAGGGTAGCGCAATGGTGTTTGTGAAGTTTAGGGGGTCGTGTTTTAGGGTTTAGGGTAGTGCAGTGTGTTTGGGTTGTGTAGGGGGTCGTGCTGGGGTAGTGTTTTAGGGTTTAGGGTAGTGCAGTGGTGTTTGGGTAGTGTAGGGGGTCGTGCTGGGGGTAGATTTAGGGTTTAGGGTAGTGCAGTGGTGTTTGGGTAGTGTAGGGAGTCGTGTTGGGGGTAGTGTTTTAGGGTTTAGGGTAGTGCAGTGGTGTTTGTGTAGTATAGGGGGTAGTGCTGGGGGTAGTGTTTTAGGGTTTAGGGTAGTGCAGTGGTGTTTGGGTAGTGTAGGGGTCATGCATGGGGTAGTGTTTTAGGGTTTAGGGTAGTGCAGTGGTGTTTGTGTAGTGTAGGGGGTCGTGCTGGGGGTAGATTTAGGGTTTAGGGTAGTGCAGTGGTGTTTGGGTAGTGTAGGGGGTCATGCTGGGGTAGTGTTTTAGGGTTTAGGGTAGTGCAGTGGTGTTTGGGTAGTGTAGGGGGTCATGCTGGGGGTAGTGTTTTAGGGTTTAGGATAGTGCAGTGGTGTTTCGGTAGTGTAGGGGGTCGTGCTGGGGGTAGTGTTTTAGGGTTTAGGGTAGTGCAGTGGTGTTTGGGTAGTGTAGGGGGTCGTGCTGGCGGTAGTGTTTTAGGGTTTATGGTAGTGCAGTGGTGTTTGTGGAGTCTAGGGGGTCGTGCGGGGGTAGTGTTTTAGGGTTTAGGGTAGTGCAGTGGTGTTTGGGTAGTGTAGGGGTCATGCTGGGGTAGTGTTTTAGGGTTTAGGGTAGTGCAGTGGTGTTTGGGTAGTGTAGGGGGTCGTGCTGGGGGTAGTGTTTTAGGGTTTAGGGTAGTGCAGTGGTATTTGTGTAGTGTAGGGGGTCATGCTGGGGTAGTGTTTTAGGGTTTAGGGTAGTGCAGTGGTGTTTGGGTAGTGTAGGGGGTCTTGTTTTAGGGTAGTGCAGTGGTGTTTGTGTAGTGTAGGGGGTTGTGCTGGGGGTAGTGTTTTAGGGTTTAGGGTAGTGCAGTGGTATTTGTGTAGTGTAGGGGGTTGTGCTGGGGGTAGTGTTTTAGGTTTTAGGGTACTGCAGTGGTGTTTGTGTAGTTTAGGCGGTAGTGTTTTAGGGTTTAGGGTAGTGCAGTGGTGTTTGTGTAGTGTAGGGGGTCGTGTTTTAGGGTAGTGCAGTGGTGTTTGGGTAGTGTAGGGGGTCATGCTGGGGGTAGTGTTTTAGGGTTTAGGGTAGTGCAGTGGTGTTTGGGTAGTGTAGGTGGTCATGCTGGGGGTAGTGTTTTAGGGTTTAGGGTAGTGCAGTGGTGTTTGTGTAGTGTAGGGGGACATGCTGGGGGTAGTGTTTTAGGGTTTAGGGTAGTGCAGTGATGTTTGGGTAGTGTAGGGGGTCGTGCTGGGGGTAGTGTTTTAGGGTTTAGGGTAGTGCAGTGGTGTTTGGGTAGTGTAGGGGGTCGTGCTGGGGGTAGATTTAGGGATTAGGGTAGTGTAGTGGTTTTTGTGTAGTGTAGGGCGTCATGCTGGGGGTAGTGTTTTAGGGTTTAGGGTAGTGCAGTGGTGTTTGGGTAGTGTAGGGGGTCGTGCTGGGGGTAGTATTGTAGGGCTTAGGGTAGTGCAGTGGTGTTTGGGTAATGTAGGGGGTCGTGCTGGGGTAGTGTTTTAGGGTTTAGGGTAGTGCAGTGGTGTTTGGGTAGTGTAGGGGGTCGTGCTGGGGGTAGTGTTTTAGGTTTTAGGGTAGTGCAGTGGTGTTTGTGTAGTGTAGGGGGTTGTGTTTTAGGGTAGTGCAGTGGTGTTTGTGTAGTGAAGGGGGTCGTGCTGGGGGTAGTGTTTTAGGGTTTAGGGTAGTGCAGTTGTGTTTGTGTAGTGTAGGGGGTCGTGCTGGGGGTAGATTTAGGGTTTAGGGTAGTGCAGTGGTGTCTGTGTGGTGTAGGGGGTCGTGCTGAGGGTAGTGTTTTAGGGTTTAGGGTAGTGCAGTGGTGTTTGTGTAGTGTAGGGGTTCGTGCTGGGGTCGTGTTTTAGGGTTTAGGGTAGTGCAGTGGTGTTTGTGTAGTGTAGGGGGTCGTGCTGGGGGTAGTGTTTTAGGATTTAGGGTAGTGCAGTGGTGTTTGGGTAGTGTAGGGGGTCGTGCTGTGATTAGTGTTTTAGGGTTTAGGGTAGTGCAGTGGTGTTTGTGTAGTGTAGGAGGTCATTGCTGTGGGTAGTGTTTTAGGGTTTAGGGTAGTGCAATGGTGTTTGGGTAGTGTAGGAGTCGTGCTGGGGGTAGTGTTTTAGGGTTTAGGGTAGTGCAGTGGTGTTTGTGTAGTGTAGGGGGTCGTGTTTTAGGGTAGTGCAGTGGTGTTTGGGTAGTGTAGGTGGTCATGCTTGGGGTAGTGTTTTAGGGTTTAGGGTAGTGCAGTGGTGTTTGGGTAGTGTAGGGGGTCATGCTGGGGGTAGTGTTTTAGGGTTTAGGGTAGTGCAGTGGTGTTAGTGTAGTGTAGGGGGTCATGCTGGGGGTAGTGTTTTAGGGTTTAGGGTAGTGCAGTGGTGTTTGTGTAGTGTAGGGGGTTATGTTTTAGGTTAATGCAGTGGTGTTTGTGTTGTGTAGGGGGTTGTGTTTTGGGGTAGTGCAGTGGTGTTTGGGTAGTGAAGGGGGTCGTGCTGGGGGTAGTGTTTTAGGGTTTAGGGTAGTGCAGTCGTGTTTGTGTAGTGTAGGGGGTCGTGCTGGGGGTAGATTTAGGGTTTAGGGTAGTGCAGTGGTGTCTGTGTGGTGTAGGGGGTCGTGCTGAGGGTAGTGTTTTAGGGTTTAGGGTAGTGCAGTGGTGTTTGTGTAGTGTAGGGGGTCGTGCTGGGGTCGTGTTTTAGGGTTTAGGGTAGTGCAGTGGTGTTTGTGTAGTGTAGGGGGTCGTGCTGGGGGAGGTGTTTTAGGATTTAGGGTAGTGCAGTGGTGTTTGGGTAGTGTAGGGGGTCGTGCTGTGATTAGTGTTTTAGGGTTTAGGGTAGTGCAGTGGTGTTTGTGTAGTGTAGGAGGTCATTGCTGTGGGTAGTGCTTTAGGGTTTAGGGTAGTGCAATGGTGTTTGGGTAGTGTAGTAGTCGTGCTTGGGGGTAGTGTTTTAGGGTTTAGGGTAGTGCAGTGGTGTTTGTGTAGTGTAGGGGGTCGTGTTTTAGGGTAGTGCAGTGGTGTTTGGGTAGTGTAGGTGGTCATGCTTGGGGTAGATTTTTAGGGTTTAGGGTAGTGCAGTGGGGTTTGGGTAGTGAAGGGGGTCGTGCTGGGGGTAGTGTTTTAGGGTTTAGGGTAGTGCAGTGGTGTTTGGGTAGTGTAGGGGGTCGTGCTGGGGATAGTGTTTTAGGCTTTAGGGTAGTGCAGTGGTGTTTGTGTAGTGTAGGGGGTTGTGTTTTAGGGTAGTGCAGTGGTGTTTGGGTAGTGAAGGGGGTCGTGCAGGGGGTAGTATTTTAGGGTTTAGTGTAGTGCAGTCGTGTTTGTGTAGTGTAGGGGGTCGTGCTGGGGGTAGATTTAGGTTTAGGGTAGTGCAGTGGTGTCTGTGTGGTGTAGGGGGTCGTGCTGAGGGTAGTGTTTTAGGGTTTAGGGTAGTGCAGTGGTGTTTGTGTAGTGTAGGGGGTCGTGCTGGGGGTCGTGTTTTAGGGTTTAGGGTAGTGCAGTGGTGTTTGGGTAGTGTAGGGGTTTGTGTTTTAGGGTCGTGCAGTGGTGTTTGGGTAGTGTAGGGGGTCGTGCTGGGATTAGTGTTTTAGGGTTTAGGGTAGTGCAGTGGTGTTTATGTAGTGTAGGGGGTCATTGCTGTGGGTAGTGTTTTAGGGTTTAGGGTAGTGCAATGGTGTTTGGGTAATGTAGGAGTCGTGCTGGGGGTAGTGTTTTAGGATTTAGGGTAGTGCAGTGGTGTTTGGGTAGTGTAGGGGGTCGTGCTGGATAGTGTTTTAGGGTATAGTGTAGTGAAGTGGTGTTTGGGTAGTGTAGGGGGTCGTGCTGGGGATAGATTTAGTGTTTAGGGTAGTGCAGTGGTGTTTGTGTAGTGTAGGGGGTCGTGTTGGGGGTAGGGTTTTAGGGTTTCAGGGTAGTGCAGTGGTGTTTGTGTAGTGTAGGGGGTAGTGTTTGAGAGTTTAGGGTGGTGCAGTGGTGTTTGTGTAGTGTAGGGGTCGTGCTGGGGGTAGTGTTTTAGGGTTTAGGGTAGTGCAGTGGTGTTTGTGTATTGTAGGGGGTCGTGTTTTAGGGTTTAGGGTAGTGCAGTGGTGTTTGGGTTGTGTAGGGGGTCGTGCTGGGGGTAGTGTTTTAGGGTTTAGGGTAGTGCAGTGGTGTTTGAGTAGTGTAGGGGGTCATGCTGGGGTTAGTGTTTTAGGGTTTAGGGTAGTGCAGTGGTGTTTGTGTAGTGTAGGGGGTCATGCTGGGGGTCGTGTTTTAGGGTTTAAGGTAGTGCAGTGCTGTTTGGGTAGAGTAGGGGTAGTGCTGGGGTCGTGTTTTAGGGTTTAGGGTAGTGCAGTGGTGTTTGGGTAGTGTAGGGGGTCATGCTGGGGGTAGTTTTTTAGGGTTTAGGGAAGTGCAGTGGTGTTTCGGTAGTGTAGGAGGTCATGCTGGGGTCGTGTTTTATGGTTTAGGGTAGTGCAGTGGTGTTTGTGTAATGTAGGGTGTCGTGCTGGGGGTAGTGTTTTAGGGTTTAGGGTAGTGCAGTGGTGTTTGGGTGGTGTAGGGGGTTATGCTGGGGGTAGTGTTTTAGGGTTTAGGCTAGTGCAGTGGTGTTTGTGTAGTGTAGGGGGTCATGCTGGGGTAGATTTAGGGTTCAGGGTAGTGCAGTGGTGTTTGGGTACGGTAGGGGGTTGTGCTGGGTGTAGATTTAGGGTTTAGGGTAGTGCAGTGGTGTTTGGGTAGTGTAGGGGGTCATGCTGGGGGTAGTGTTTTAGGGTTTAGGGTAGTGCAGTGGTGTTTGGGTAGTGTAGGGGGTCGTGCTGGGGTAGTGTTTTAGGGTTTATGGTAGTGCAGTGGTGTTTGTGTAGTCTAGGGGGTCGTGCGGGGGGTAGTGTTTTAGGGTTTAGGGTAGTGCAGTGGTGTTTGGGTAGTGTAGGGGGTCATGCTGGGGGTAGTGTTTTAGGGTTTAGGGTAGTGCAGTGGTGTTTGGGTAGTGTAGCGGGTCATGCTGGGGGTAGTGCTGTGGTGTTTGGGTAGTGTAAGGGGTCGTGCTGGGGGTAGTGTTTTAGGGTTTAGGGTAGTGCAGTAGTGTTTGGGTAGTGTAGTGGGTTGTGCTGGGGGTAGTGTTTTAGGGTTTAGGGTAGTGCAGTGGTGTTTGGGTAGTGTAGGGGGTCATGCTGGGGTAGTGTTTTAGGGTAGCGCAGTGGTGTTTGGGTAGTGTAGGGGGTTGTGCTGGGGGTAGTGTTTTAGGGTTTAGGGTAGCGCAGTGGTGTTTGGGTAGTGTAGGGGGTCATGCTGGGGATAGTGTTTTAGGGATTAGGGTAGCGCAATGGTGTTTGTGAAGTGTAGGGGGTCATGCTGGGGGTAGTGTTTTAGGGTTCAGGGTAGCGCAGTGGTGTTTGGGTAGTGTAGGGGGTCGTGCTGGGGGTAGTGTTTTAGGGTTTAGGGTAGTGCAGTGGTGTTTGTGTAGTGTAGGGGGTCATGCTGGGGGTAGTGTTTTAGGCTTTAGGGTAGTGCAGTGGTGTTTGGGTAGTGTAGGGGGTCATGCTGGGGGTAGTGTTTTAGGCTTTAGGGTAGTGCAGTGGTGTTTGGGTAATGTAGGGGGTCATGCTGGGGTAGTGTTTTAGGGTTTAGAGTAGTGCAGTGGTGTTTGGGTAGTGTAGGGGGGTCGTGCTGGGGGTAGTGTTTTAGGGTTTAGGGTAGTGCAGTGGTGTTTGTGTAGTGTAGGGGGTCGTGCTGGGGGTAGATTTAGGGTTTAGGGTAGTGCAGTGGTGTTTGTGTAGTGTAGGGGGTTGTGCTGGGGGTAGTGTTTTAGGTTTTAGGGTAGTGCAGTGGTGTTTGTGTAGTGTAGGCGGTAGTGTTTAGGGTTTAGGGTAGTGCAGTGGTGTTTGGGTAGTGTAGGGGGTCGTGCTGGGGGTAGTGTTTTAGGGTTTAGGGTAGTGCAGTGGTGCTTGTGTAGTGTAGGGGGTCATGCTGGGGGTAGTGTTTTAGGGTTTAGGGTAGTGCAGTGGTGTTTGTGTGGTGTAGGGGTCATGTTTTAGGGTAGTGCAGTGGTGTTTGGGTAATGTAGGGGGTCGTGCTGGGGGTAGTGTTTTAGGGTTTAGGGTAGTGCAGTGGTATATGTGTAGTGTAGGTGGTCATGCTGGGGGTAGTGTTTTAGGGTTTAGGGTAGTGCAGTGGTGTTTTGGTAGTGTAGGGGGTCGTGCTGGGGGTAGTGTTTTAGGGTTTAGTGTAGTGCAGTGGTGTTTGGGTAGTGTAGGGGGTCAAGCTGGGGGTAGTGTTTTAGGGTTTAGGGTAGTGCAGTGGTGTTTGGGTAGTGTAGGGGGTCGTGCTGGGGTAGTGTTTTAGGGTTTAGGGTAGTGCAGTGGTGTTTGGGTAGTGTAGGGGGTCATGCTGGGGTAGAGTTTTAGGGTTTAGGGTAGTGCAGTGGTGTTTTGGTAGTGTAGGGGGTCGTGCTGGGGGTAGTGTTTTAGGGTTTAGGGTAGTGCAGTGGTGTTTGGGTAGTGTAGGGGATCTTGTTTTAGGGTAGTGCAGTGGTGTTTGTGTAGTGTAGGGGGTTGTGCTGGGGGTAGTGTTTAGGGTTTAGGGTAGTGCAGTGGTTTTTGGGTAGTGTAGGGGGTCGTGCTGGGGGTAGTGTTTTAGGGTTTAGGGTAGTGCAGTGGTGCTTGTGTAGTGTAGGGGGTCATGCTGGGAGTAGTATTTTAGGGTTTAGGGTAGTGCAGTGGTGTTTGTGTAGTGTAGGGGGTCATGTTTTAGGGTAGTGCAGTGGTGTTTGGGTAGTGTAGGGGGTTGTGCTGGGGTAGTGTTTTAGGGTTTAGGGTAGTGCAGTGGTGCTTGTGTAGTGTAGGGGGTCATGCTGGGAGTAGTGTTTTAGGGTTTAGGGTAGTGCAGTGGTGTTTGTGTAGTGTAGGGGGTCATGTTTTAGGGTAGTGCAGTGGTGTTTGGGTAATGTAGGGGGTCGTGCTGCGGGTAGTGTTTTAGGGTTTAGGGTAATGCAGTGGTGTATGTGTAGTGTAGGTGGTCGTGCTGGGGGTAGTGTTTTAGGGTTTAGGGTAGTGCAGTGGTGTTTGTGTAGTGTAGGGGGTCGTGCTGGGGGTAGTGTTTTAGGGTTTAGGGTAGTGCAGTGGTGTTTGTGTAGTGTAGGGGGTCGTGTTTTAGGGTAGTGCAGTGGTGTTTGGGTATTGTAGGTGGTCATGCTTGGGGTAGTGTTTTAGGGTTTAGGGTAGTGCAGTGGTGTTTGGGTAGTGTAGGGGGTCATGCTGGGGGTAGTGTTTTAGGATTTAGGGTAGTGCAGTGGTGTTTGGGTAGTGTAGCGGGTCGTGCTGGGGGTAGTGTTTTAGGATTTAGGGTAGTGCAATGGTGTTTGGGTAGTGTAGGAGTCGTGCTGGGGGTAGTGTTTTAGGATTTAGGGTAGTGCAGTGGTGTTTGTGTAGTGTAGGGGGTCATGCTGGGGGTAGTGTTTTAGGGTTTAGGGTAGTGCAATGGTGTTTGGGTAGTGTAGGAGTCGTGCTGGGGGTAGTGTTTTAGGATTTAGGGTAGTGCAGTGGTGTTTGGGTAGTGTAGGGGGTCGTGCTGGGATAGTGTTTTAGGGTTTAGGGTAGTGAAGTGGTGTTTGGGTAGTGTAGGGGGTCGTGCTGGGGATAGCTTTAGTGTTTAGGGTAGTGCAGTGGTTTTTGTGTAGTGTAGGGGATCGTGTTGGGGGTAGTGTTTTAGGGTTTAGGGTAGTGCAGTGGTGTATGTGTAGTGTAGGTGGTCGTGCTGGGGGTAGTGTTTTAGGGTTTAGGGTAGTGCAGTGGTGTTTGTGTAGTGTAGGGGGGCGTGCTGGGGGTAGTGTTTTAGGGTTTAGGGTAGTGCAGTGGTGTTTGTGTAGTGTAGGGGGTCATGTTTTAGGGTAGTGCAGTGGTGTTTGGGTAATGTAGGGGGTCGTGCTGGGGGTAGTGTTTTAGGGTTTAGGGTAGTGCAGTGGTGTTTGTGTAGTGTAGGGGCGTGCTGGGGGTAGTGTTTTAGGGTTTAGGGTAGTGCAGTGGTGTTTGTGTAGTGTAGGGGGTCATGTTTTAGGGTAGTGCAGTGGTGTTTGGGTAATGTAGGGGGTCGTGCTGGGGGTAGTGTTTTAGGGTTTAGGTAGTGCAGTGGTGTATGTGTAGTGTAGGTGGTCGTGCTGGAGGTAGTGTTTTAGGGTTTAGGGTAGTGCAGTGGTGTTTGTGTAGTGTAGGGGGGCGTGCTGGGGGTAGTGTTTTAGGGTTTAGGGTAGTGCAGTGGTGTTTGGGTAGTGTAGGGGGTCGTGCTGGGGGTAGTGTTTTAGGGTTTAGGGTAGTGCAGTGGTGTTTGGGTAGCGTAGGGGGTCGTGCTGGGGGTAGATTTAGGGTTTAGGGTAGTGCAGTGGTGTTTGTGTAGCGTAGGGGGTCGGGCTGGGGGTAGTGCTTTAGGGTTTAGGGTAGTGCAGTGGTGTTTGTGTAGTGTAGGGGGTCGTGCTGGGGGTAGTGTTTTAGGGTTTAGGGTAGTGCAGTGGTGTTTGTGTAGTGTAGGGGGTCGTGTTTTAGGGCAGTGGTGTTTGGGTAGTGTAGGTGGTCATGCTTGGGGTAGTGTTTTAGGGTTTAGGGTAGTGCAGTGGTGTTTGGGTAGTGTAGGGGGTCATGCTGGGGGTAGTGTTTTAGGCTTTAGGGTAGTGCAGTGGTGTTTGTGTAGTGTAGGGGGTCGTGTTTTAGGGTAGTGCAGTGGTGTTTGGGTAGTGTAGGGGGTCGTGCTGGGGGTAGTGTTTTAGGGTTTAGGGTAGTGCAGTGGTGTTTGGGTAGTGTAGGGGGTCGTGCTGGGGGTAGATTTAGGGTTTAGGGTAGTGTAGTGGTGTTTGTGTAGTGTAGGGGGTCATGCTGGGGGTAGTGTTTTAGGGTTTAGGGTAGTGCAGTGGTGTTTGGGTAGTGTAGGGGGTCGTGCTGGGGGTAGTGTTTTAGGGTTTAGGGTAGTGCAGTGATGTTTGGGTAGTGTAGGGGGTCGTGCTGGGGGTAGTGTTGTAGGGTTTAGGGTAGTGCAATGGTGTTTGGGTAGTGTAGGGGGTCGTGCTGGGGGTAGATGTAGGGTTTAGGGTAGTGTAGTGGTGTTTGTGTAGTATAGGGGGTCATGCTGGGGGTAGTGTTTTAGGGTTTAGGGTAGTGCAGTGGTGTTTGGGTAGTGTAGGGGGTCATGCTGGGGGTAGTGTTTTAGGGTTTAGGGTAGTGCAGTGGTGTTTGGGTAGTGTAGGTGGTCGTGCTGGGGGTAGTGTTTTAGGGTTTACGGTAGTGCAGTGGTGTTTGTGTAGTATAGGGGGACATGCTGGGGGTAGTGTTTTAGGGTTTAGGGTAGTGCAGTGATGTTTGGGTAGTGTAGGGGGTCCTGCTGGGGGTAGTGTTTTAGGGTTTAGGGTAGTGCAGTGATGTTTGGGTAGTGTAGGGGGTCGTGCTGGGGGTAGTGTTTTAGGGTTTAGGGTAGTGCAGTGGTGTTTGGGTAGTGTAGGGGGTCGTGCTGGGGGTAGATTTAGGGTTTAGGGTAGTGTAGTGGTGTTTGTGTAGTGTAGGGGGTCGTGCTGGGGGTAGTGTTTTAGGGTTTAATGTAGTGCAGCGGTGTTTGGGTAGTGTAGGGGGTCGTGCTGGGGGTAGTGTTGTAGGGTTTAGGGTAGTGCAGTGGTGTTTGGGTAATGTAGGGGATCGTGCTGGGGTAGTGTTTTAGGGTTTAGGGTAGTGCAGTGGTGTTTGTGTAGTGTAGGGGGTCATGCTGGGGGTAGTGTTTTAGGGATTAGGGTAGCGCAATGGTGTTTGTGAAGTGTAGGGGGTCGTGTTTTAGGGTTTAGGGTAGTGCAGTGTGTTTGGGTAGTGTAGGGGGTCGTGCTGGGGGTAGTGTTTTAGGGTTTAGGGTAGTGCAGTGGTGTTTGTGTAGTATAGGGGGCATGCTGGGGGTAGTGTTTTATGGTTTAGGGTAGTGCAGTGGTGTTTGGGTAGTGTAGGGGGTCGTGCTGGGGGTAGTGTTTTAGGGTTTAGGGTAGTGCAGTGGTGTTTCAGTAGTGTACGGGGTTGTGCTGGGGTAGTTTTTAGGGTTTAGGGTAGTGCAGTGGTGTTTGGGTAGTATAGGGGGTAATGCTGGGGGTAGATTTAGGGTTTAGGGTAGTGCAGTGGTGTTTGGGTAGTGTAGGGAGTCGTGCTGGGGGTAGTGTTTTAGGGTTTAGGGTAGTGCAGTGGTGTTTGTGTAGTGTAGGGGGTAGTGCTGGGGGTAGTGTTTTAGGGTTTAGGGTAGTGCAGTGGTGTTTGGGTAGTGTAGGGGTCATGCTTGGGGTAGTGTTTTAGGGTTTAGGGTAGTGCAGTGGTGTTTGTGTAGTGTAGGGGGTCGTGCTGGGGGTAGATTTAGGGTTTAGGGTAGTGCAGTGGTGTTTGGGTAGTGTAGGGGGTCATGCTGGGGTAGTGTTTTAGGGTTTAGGGTAGTGCAGTGGTGTTTGGGTAGTGTAGGGGGTCATGCTGGGGGTAGTGTTTTAGGGTTTAGGGTAGTGCAGTGGTGTTTCGGTAGTGTAAGGGGTCATGCTGGGGGTAGTGTTTTAGGGTTTAGGGTAGTGCAGTGGTGTTTGGGTAGTGTAGGGGGTCAAGCTGGGGGTAGTGTTTTAGGGTTTAGGGTAGTGCAGTGGTGTTTGGGTAGTGTAGGGGGTCATGCTGGGGTAGTGTTTTAGGGTTTAGGGTAGTGCAGTGGTGTTTGGGTAGTGTAGGGGGTCATGCTGGGGTAGTGTTTTAGGGTGCAGTGGTGTTTTGGTAGTGTAGGGGGTCGTGCTGGGGGTATTGTTTTAGGGTTTAGGGTAGTGCAGTGGTGTTTGGGTAGTGTAGGGGTCATGCTGGGGTAGTGTTTTAGGGTTTAGTGTAGTGCAGTGGTGTTTGGGTAGTGTAGGGGGTCGTGCTGGGAGTAGTGTTTTAGGGTTTAGGGTAGTGCACTGGTGTTTTGGTAGTGTAGGGGGTCATGCTGGGGGTAGTGTTTTAGGGTTTAGGGTAGTGCAGTGGTGTTTGTGTAGTGTAGGGTGTCGTGCTGGGGGTAGTGTTTTAGGGTTTAGGGTAGTGCAGTGGTGTTTGGGTAGTGTAGGGGGTCATGTTTTAGGGTAGTGCAGTGGTGTTTGTGTAGTGTAGGGGGTTGTGCTGGGGGTAGTGTTTTAGGGTTTAGGGTAGTGCAGTGGTATTTGTGTAGTGTAGGGGGTTGTGCTGGGGGTAGTGTTTTAGGTTTTAGGGTAGTGCAGTGGTGTTTGTGTAGTGTAGGCGGTAGTGTTTTAGGGTTTAGGGTAGTGCAGTGGTGTTTGTGTAGTGTAGGGGGTCGTGTTTTAGGGTAGTGCAGTGGTGTTTCGGTAGTGTAGGGGGTCATGCTGGGGGTAGTGTTTTAGGGTTTAGGGTAGTGCAGTGGTGTTTGGGTAGTGTAGGTGGTCGTGCTGGGGGTAGTGTTTTAGGGTTTAGGGTAGTGCAGTGGTGTTTGTGTAGTGTAGGGGGACATGCTGGGGGTAGTGCTTTAGGGTTTAGGGTAGTGCAGTGATGTTTGGGTAGTGTAGGGGGTCGTGCTGGGAGTAGTGTTTTAGGGTTTAGGGTAGTGCAGTGGTGTTTGGGTAGAGCAGGGGGTCGTGCTGGGGATAGATTTATGATTTAGGGTAGTGTAGTGGTGTTTGTGTAGTGTAGG
Organism: Calotriton arnoldi; assembly: GCA_963921515.1. Classification (NCBI taxonomy): domain Eukaryota; kingdom Metazoa; phylum Chordata; class Amphibia; order Caudata; family Salamandridae; genus Calotriton; species Calotriton arnoldi. Next base: position 143,503 of record CAWUFW010020528.1, read on the forward strand.
GGGTCGTGCTGGGGGTAGTGTTTTAGGGTTTAGGGTAGTGCAGTGGTGTTTGGGCAGTGTAGGGGATCGTGCTGGGGGTAGTGTTGTAGGGTTTAGGGTAGTGCAGTGGCGTTTGGGTAATGTAGGGGGTCGTGCTGGGTAGTGTTTTAGGGTTTAGGGTAGTGCAGTAGTGTTTGGGTAGTGTAGTGGTCATGCTGGGGGTAGTGTTTTAGGGTTTAGGGTAGTGCAGTAGTGTTTGTGTAATGTAGGGGGTCGTGCTGGGGGTAGTGTTTTAGGGTTTAGGGTAGTGTAGTGGTGTTTGTGTAGTGTAGGGGGTCGTGCTGGGGGTAGATTTAGGGTTTAGGGTAGTGCAGTGGTGTTTGTGTAGTGTAGGGGGTCATGCTGGGGGTAGTGTTTAGGGTTTAGGGTAGTGCAGTGGTGTTTGGGTAGTGTAGGGGGTCGTGCTGGGGGTAGTGTTTTAGGGTTTAGGGTAGTGCAGTGGTGCTTGTGTAGTGTAGGGGGTCATGCTGGGGGTAGTGTTTTAGGGTTTAGGGTAGTGCAGTGGTGTTTGTGTAGTGTAGGGGGTCATGTTTTAGGGTAGTGCAGTGGTGTTTGGGTAATGTAGGGGGTCGTGCTGGGGGTAGTGTTTTAGGGTTTAGGGTAGTGCAGTGGTGTATGTGTAGTGTAGGTGGTCGTGCTGGGGGTAGTGTTTTAGGGTTTAGGGTAGTGCAGTGGTGTTTGTGTAGTGTAGGGGGACGTGCTGGGGGTAGTGTTTTAGGGTTTAGGGTAGTGCAGTGGTGTTTGTGTAGTGTAGGGGGTCGTGTTTTAGGGTAGTGCAGTGGTGTTTGGGTAGTGTAGGTGGTCATGCTTGGGGTAGTGTTTTAGGGTTTAGGGTAGTGCAGTGGTGTTTGGGTAGTGTACGGGGTCATGCTGGGGGTTGTGGTTTAGGCTTTAGGGTAGTGCAGTGGTGTTTGTGTAGTGTAGGGGTCGTGTTTTAGGGTAGTGCAGTGGTGTTTGGGTAGTGTAGGGGGTCATGCTGGGGGTAGTGTTTTAGGGTTTAGGGTAGTGCAGTGGTGTTTGTGTAGTGTAGGGCGTGCTGGGGAGTGTTTTAGGGTTTAGGGTAGTGCAGTGGTGTTTGTGTAGTGTAGGGGGTCGTGTTTTAGGGTAGTGCAGTGGTGTTTGGGTAGTGTAGGGGGTCATGCTGGGGGTAGTGTTTTAGGGTTTAGGGTAGTGCAGTGGTGTTTGGGTAGTGTAGGTGGTCATGCTGGGGGTAGTGTTTTAGGGTTTAGGGTAGTGCAGTGGTGTTTGTGTAGTGTAGGGGGACATGCTGGGGGTAGTGTTTTAGGGTTTAGGGTAGTGCAGTGGTGTTTGGGTAGTGTAGGGGGTCATGCTGGGGGTAGTGTTTTAGGGTTTAGGGTAGTGCAGTGATGTTTGGGTAGTGTAGGGGGTCATGCTGGGGGTAGTGTTTTAGGGTTTAGGGTAGTGCAGTGGTGTTTGGGTAGTGTAGGGGGTCGTGCTGGGTGTAGATTTAGGGTTTAGGGTAGTGTAGTGGATGTTTGTGTAGTGTAGGGGGTCGTGCTGGGGGTAGTGTTTTAGGGTTTAGGGTAGGGCAGTGGTGTTTGGGTAGTGTAGGGGGTCGTGCTGGGGGTAGTGTTGTAGGGTTTAGGGTAGTGCAGTGGTGTTTGGGTAATGTAGGGGGTCGTGCTGGGGGTAGTGTTTTAGGGTTTAGGGTAGTGCAGTGGTGTTTGTGTAGTGTAGGGGGTCATGCTGGGGGTAGTGTTTTAGGGATTAGGGTAGCGTAATGGTGTTTGTGAAGTGTAGGGGGTCGTGTTTTAGGGTTTAGGGTAGTGCAGTGTGTTTGGGTTGTGTAGGGGGTCGTGCTGGGGTAGTGTTTTAGGGTTTAGGGTAGTGCAGTGGTGTTTGGGTAGTGTAGGGGGTCGTGCTGAAGGTAGATTTAGGGTTTAGGGTAGTGCAGTGGTGTTTGTGTAGTGTAGGTATGTCGTGATGGGGGTAGTGTTTTAGGGTTTAGGGTAGTGCAGTGATGTTTGGGTAGTGTAGGGGGTCATGCTGGGGGTAGTGTTTTAGGGTTTAGGGTAGTGCAGTGATGTTTGGGTAGTGTAGGGGGTCATGCTGGGGGTAGTGTTTTAGGGTTTAGGGTAGTGCAGTGGTGTTTGGGTAGTGTAGGGGGTCGTGCTGGGTGTAGATTTAGGGTTTAGGGTAGTGTAGTGGATGTTTGTGTAGTGTAGGGGGTCGTGCTGGGGGTAGTGTTTTAGGGTTTAGGGTAGTGCAGTGGTGTTTGGTTAGTGTAGGGGGTCGTGCTGGGGGTAGTGTTGTAGGGTTTAGGGTAGTGCAGTGGTGTTTGGGTAATGTAGGGGGTCGTGCTGGGGTAGTGTTTTAGGGTTTAGGGTAGTGCAGTGGTGTTTGTGTAGTGTAGGGGGTCATGCTGGGGGTAGTGTTTTAGGGATTAGGGTAGCGTAATGGTGTTTGTGAAGTGTAGGGGGTCGTGTTTTAGGGTTTAGGGTAGTGCAGTGTGTTTGGGTTGTGTAGGGGGTCGTGCTGGGGTAGTGTTTTAGGGTTTAGGGTAGTGCAGTGGTGTTTGGGTAGTGTAGGGGGTCGTGCTGGGGGGTAGATTTAGGGTTTAGGGTAGTGCAGTGGTGTTTGGGTAGTGTAGGGAGTCGTGTTGGGGGTAGTGTTTTAGGGTTTAGGGTAGTGCAGTGGTGTTTGGGTAGTGTAGGGGTCATGCATGGGGTAGTGTTTTAGGGTTTAGGGTAGTGCAGTGGTGTTTGTGTAGTGTAGGGAGTCGTGCTGGGGGTAGATTTAGGGTTTAGGGTAGTGCAGTGGTGTTTGGGTAGTGTAGGGGGTCATGCTGGGGGTAGTGTTTTAGGGTTTAGGATAGTGCAGTGGTGTTTCGGTAGTGTAGGGGGTCGTGCTGGGGGTAGTGCTTTAGGGTTTAGGGTAGTACAGTGGTGTTTGGGTAGTGTAGGGGGTCGTGCTGGGGTAGTGCTTTAGGGTTTAGGGTAGTGCAGTGGTGTTTGGGTAGTGTAGGGGTCATGCTGGGGTAGTGTTTTAGGGTTTAGGGTAGTGCAGTGGTGTTTGGGTAGTGTAGGGGGTCGTGCTGGGGGTAGTGTTTTAGGGTTTAGGGTAGTGCAGTGGTGTTTGTGTAGTGTAGGGGGTCGTGCTGGGGGTAGTGTTTTAGGGTTTAGGGTAGTGCAGTGGTGTTTGGGTAGTGTAGGGGGTCATGCTGGGGGTAGTGTTTTAGGGTTTAGGATAGTGCAGTGGTGTTTCGGTAGTGTAGGGGGTCGTGCTGGGGGTAGTGCTTTAGGGTTTAGGGTAGTGCAGTGGTGTTTGGGTAGTGTAGGGGGTCATGCTGGGGTAGTGTTTTAGGGTTTATGGTAGTGCAGTGGTGTTTGTGTAGTCTAGGGGGTCATGTGGGGGGTAGTGCTTTAGGGTTTAGGGTAGTGCAGTGGTGTTTGGGTAGTGTAGGGGTCATGCTGGGGTAGTGTTTTAGGGTTTAGGGTAGTGCAGTGGTGTTTGGGTAGTGTAGGGGGTCGTGCTGGGGGTAGTGTTTTAGGGTTTAGGGTAGTGCAGTGGTGTTTGTGTAGTATAGGGGGTCGTACTGGGGGTAGTGTTTTAGGCTTTAGGGTAGTGCAGTGGTGTTTGGGTAGTGTAGGGGGTCATGCTGGGGGTAGTGTTTTAGGCTTTAGGGTAGTGCAGTGGTGTTTGGGTAATGTAGGGGGTCATGCTGGGGTAGTGTTTTAGGGTTTAGAGTAGTGCAGTGGTGTTTGGGTAGTGTAGGGGGGTCGTGCTGGGGGTAGTGTTTTAGGGTTTAGGGTAGTGCAGTGGTGTTTGTGTAGTGTAGGGGGTCGTGCTGGGGGTAGATTTAGGGTTTAGGGTAGTGCAGTGGTGTTTGTGTAGTGTAGGGGGTTGTGCTGGGGGTAGTGTTTTAGGTTTTAGGGTAGTGCAGTGGTGTTTGTGTAGTGTAGGCGGTAGTGTTTAGGGTTTAGGGTAGTGCAGTGGTGTTTGGGTAGTGTAGGGGGTCGTGCTGGGGGTAGTGTTTTAGGGTTTAGGGTAGTGCAGTGGTGTTTGGTTAGTGTAGGGGGTCGTGCTGGGGGTAGTGTTGTAGGGTTTAGGGTAGTGCAGTGGTGTTTGGGTAATGTAGGGGGTCGTGCTGGGGTAGTGTTTTAGGGTTTAGGGTAGTGCAGTGGTGTTTGTGTAGTGTAGGGGGTCATGCTGGGGGTAGTGTTTTAGGGATTAGGGTAGCGTAATGGTGTTTGTGAAGTGTAGGGGGTCGTGTTTTAGGGTTTAGGGTAGTGCAGTGTGTTTGGGTTGTGTAGGGGGTCGTGCTGGGGTAGTGTTTTAGGGTTTAGGGTAGTGCAGTGGTGTTTGGGTAGTGTAGGGGGTCGTGCTGGGGGTAGATTTAGGGTTTAGGGTAGTGCAGTGGTGTTTGGGTAGTGTAGGGAGTCGTGTTGGGGGTAGTGTTTTAGGGTTTAGGGTAGTGCAGTGGTGTTTGGGTAGTGTAGGGGTCATGCATGGGGTAGTGTTTTAGGGTTTAGGGTAGTGCAGTGGTGTTTGTGTAGTGTAGGGAGTCGTGCTGGGGGTAGATTTAGGGTTTAGGGTAGTGCAGTGGTATTTGGGTAGTGTAGGGGGTCATGCTGGGGGTAGTGTTTTAGGGTTTAGGATAGTGCAGTGGTGTTTCGGTAGTGTAGGTGGTCGTGCTGGGGGTAGTGCTTTAGGGTTTAGGGTAGTACAGTGGTGTTTGGGTAGTGTAGGGGGTCGTGCTGGGGTAGTGTTTTAGGGTTTATGGTAGTGCAGTGGTGTTTGTGTAGTCTAGGGGGTCATGCGGGGGGTAGTGCTTTAGGGTTTAGGGTAGTGCAGTGGTGTTTGGGTAGTGTAGGGGTCATGCTGGGGTAGTGTTTTAGGGTTTAGGGTAGTGCAGTGGTGTTTGGGTAGTGTAGGGGGTCGTGCTGGGGGTAGTGTTTTAGGGTTTAGGGTAGTGCAGTGGTGTTTGTGTAGTGTAGGGGGTCGTGCTGGGGGTAGTGTTTTAGGGTTTAGGGTAGTGCAGTGGTGTTTGTGTAGTGTAGGGGGTGTGCTGGGGGTAGTGTTTTAGGGTTTAGGGTAGTGCAGTGATGTTTGGGTAGTGTAGGGGGTCGTGCTGGGGGTAGTGTTTTAGGGTTTAGGGTAGTGCAGTGGTGTTTGGGTAGTGTAGGGGGTCGTGCTGGGGGTAGTGTTTTAGGGTTTAGGGTAGTG